>KV426024.1:87536-162143 GCA_001632375.1 Exidia glandulosa HHB12029 | reverse complement strand
GCTCGCTCCCAGCATGGACTCGCTCTTCAGGAAGAAGAATAGGCCGCGCCAGTCGTCCATCTCCAACGGCGATAACCTCGGCGACAAGTCCGTGCCCTACGACAAGATCCAGTCGTCAGGCCGCGCGCCGTCGACCGTGGGCTCCTCGCGCTCCGGCCTCCAAATCAGCGCGCCGATAACGAACCCCAACCTCACCGCGGAGGGCACAGACCTCAATGTGAATCAGCTGCACAAGAAGCGGGCAGAGCGCGAGCGCGAGTACGCCCAGTACGCCATCGACGACGCCGCTGCCGCTGCCCGCCCTGCAAGCCCGGGCCCCAGTCTCGCAAGCTCGCGACGCTCGGGCGCGCGTAGTCCCAGCCCGCCGCCTGCTATGCCGATCATCAGCACGCAGCCTAGCTCGCCCTCCATCCCGCGCACGCCTCGCTCAGCGAACCTCTCAGACTTCGGCGGCGGCGGACACTACTCCCAGTCGCGCACGAGCACCCATTCGACGGCCAGTAGCGCAAACTCGCGTCATCTGTCCTCGCGCTCGGCTCCGGACTCGCGCAGAGGTGGCGGCACACCAAGACCGAGCGCACAGAGCATCGCGGCGCCCAGCATACGACAGAGCGTCGCGTCGCTCGCTGCGTCCGCCTACGCGCACACTACACACCACCGGAACTCAAGTGTCGATGCTGGTACGGGCGAATTCTACTTCCCGCGCCCGCAGAGCGACGAGGAGATCGAGGCGCTCTTCGAGCACGTCCGCAATACGCGCGACCTCGGTCCGCTTGACACGAAGCTCACCCTCGACCAGAAGTGGCTCATTGTCTATAACGACGAGCAGCTGCGGTGGCGGGAGGACAAGAAGCGTCTCGAGGAGGAGACGTATAGCCGCACCGTCGCCCGCGAGACTGGTGGCAACGTCCAGGGCATGTACTCCAAGGACAGTCCCGAGTGGTACCTCAAAAAGTTCATGGACAACACTATCACGCCAAAGCACGTCGCGAGCCTCTGCGTGTCGTTGCGCACGATGCCTATAGGGTGCGTCTGCTTTATTAGGCATGGTTCAGACTCCTAACCGCACCCCTTCACAGGTGGTTGGAAGCTTTCCTGTCTCTACAGGGCGTCTCTGTCCTCGGGAGACATCTCAACTCCATTAACCGGAAAGGGCCTATGAGGTACGAATGCAGTATTATCAACTGTCGATGCGTTGCTTACGGTATCCGGTGTAGACGGGAAAATGACATACAGCTCGAGTATGAGATCCTCAAGTGCTTCCGTATCATTTCGAACAACAAGGTCGGTCACCGTCTAATAGCGTACGAAAGACAGTATTAACGGTTCGCCAGGCTGGCGCAGATGACATCGCAGCGCACCAGCAGGCCATTCAATACATCGCATGCTCCTTCAGCACGCCGCACCTGCCCTCTCGGCGACTCATAGCAGACATGCTCTGCTACTTCGCATACGAGAATCCAGGTCCCGATGCCGTCTTGTTGGCGCTCGAGGCGTTGAGCTCCGCGAATAACGAGACTGGCCGCTTCGACTACTGGTTCAAGTCGCTCGAGGCCACGCTCACGGGTCGCGGAAAGATGGGTAGCAAAGTCGGAGCAAGCGAGGACCTCAAGAGGAACGGTGGTTTGGAGAGCTCGCTCAATGAATATGCCGTACGCAGCAGATTCTGTCCAGTTGTGCGTTCTTACTGATTCCCGCGGTGTAGTTCATGAACTTGACCCTCGTCAACGGTCTCGTTGTTACGAACGACGACTTCGAGATGCGCGTGCACATACGCTCGCAGATGGAAGCTGCCGGTATACGCTCAATCTTGGAGAAGTGCAAGGAGTTCCGCTTCCCTGCGCTCGACCAGCAGATCCTGCAGTATGAGAACAGCGCCGAGGAGGACCAGAGGCGGCTGCTTGAGCGGTTCGACCAGGACATTCTGCGGGACATGCAGGACCCGTACGATGTTTACCGCGCCATCATTTCTAGCGTTGAGGGCACCAAGGCGTTCGCGTACTTCCTCAGTGCGATGCAGCATCTCCTTCTCATCCGCGAGGAGGGTGAGGCGCGCGTGCGCTACTACCAACTCATCGACACGCTTATCACCAGCGTCGTGCTCGACAACAAGCAGGGCTTCTCTGGCGGACTCTTCAACACCGTCGGCGTATCTGTCGCGCGGCTCGTGGCCCAATTCGGCGAGCAGGAGCAGGCGCAGCTGGCCATCGAGGAGGCTGCGCAGGCGCGCGCAGAGCTGCAGCGCGTGCAAGTCGAGAAAGACGCGCTCGCAGACGAGGTTGCGCAGGGCGAGGGCGGGCTCGTTGGCACGCTTAAAGCTAAGCTCGCTAATACCGAGGACAAGCTCAGGGTCTCGCGGCAAACGAGTGACGTACTCACTGCGCGGCTGGAGGACCAGAAACGCACCTACGAGGAGCAAATCCATCAGCTCGAGCTCCAGATTGCGGAGCTGTTCAAGATGCTCCGCGAAGCACGCGGGCTCGACGCACTGGAGGCGCTCAATGTCTCGGGGATGAGCAGGCAGGAGCTCGTCAGCACTCTCGAGAAGCAGATGGAGCGCAAGAAGACCATCAGCATCCTTGAGGGCCGCCTCGGCCGCAAGCAGAAGAAGCTGGCCAAGCTCAAGGCCGGTATGACTGCAGACCAGCTGCAAGATGACGACGACGACGACGATAGCGAGGACGACGAAGACGACGAGGAGACGACGGCAGACGGCAAGAAGAAGACCAAGAAACGAACCAAGAGCGGCGTTCCACGCACATCGCAATTTATGGATGCTGAGGAAGAACGAGTCCGCGCACATATTGAGCAAAGTCTCACGGCCGGCGCAGAGCTTATGGTGCGCTTGCACTGGGACCTTGCACGATGGCCGTTTTGCTCACGCATTATCTACAGTCACCGCCACGGAATAACCACCTGTTCGGCGCACGCAGTATGCGCAATTCCCCGCGCAAGGCGACGACCCGCAAGCTTGCAGAAGGCAAGGCTGCGCTCCCGCCTCGTTTCCTCGACGGACTCGACCCTCGCGAACGACGCATTGTTACGGATCCTGGTCCGGGCGCTGGCGCAGATACAGACGTCGGAAGCGAGTCGAGCATGTCGAGGATAAGCGAGGCTGGTACGGACGGGACGCCAGCAACGTCCATTAGCGGCGTCTCGGATCTTGCACGCGCTCGGACGCTCATGGGAGAGCAACTTGCAAATAAACTTGCGAGTATGGGCAAGAATGCGTCTGATGGCGAGATGGCCGGGGCAGACGGCGCAGCGCCGCCTCCGCCGCCTCCACCTCCCCCACCGCCTCCTCCAGGATTAATGGGGCCTCCACCTCCGCCCCCGCCCCCGCCTCCTCCCCCGCCGCCTGGCTACATTCCGCCAATACCCACGTCCATGTCCGGCATACCTCCCCCACCTCCTCCTCCTCCACCTGGCCCTCGTAGCGTACCAGGATCCATGCCGGGCTCTGCGCGGTCTAGTGTCGCTACGACCGTTGCCAACAACTTCTCGAGCGCCTTCGGTTCACGAAAGGACGTTCCCATCGTGGCTAGCACAAAGATGAAGCAGCTTCAATGGGACAAACTACCTCAACAAGCTGTGGGACGTACTCTGTGGAACGAGGAGGAGCCGGACAAGGAGAAGGATTGGATGCAGAAGCTGCAGATGGACGGTGTATGGCGCGAGATGGAGGACGACTTCCGTGCGAAGGAGTTTGTCAAGAATCTTCTCGGTAAGCGGCATCGTACACCCTCGCTTGTAATTGGTCGCTTATAGTGCTCGCAGCCAAGAAGAAAGCAGCCGAGCTCAAGAGTGTGTTGGACCCGCAGACGAAGAAACACGTCGGTAAGCAGGAATTCATCTAGGCGTGTGTATGGTCTCTCACAAATCGCGGCAGAGATCATTATGCAGCGCGTCAAGCAGCTGTCCCCCGAGGAAATCGCAACGAAGATCCTTGAGTATGACCCGGATGTCTGCTCAGAGGTCTTCTTGGACGGCCTCAAGACGCTGCTGCCTACACCCGACCAAGTCGCGAAGCTTGCCAGCTATAAGACGTCCACCATCGAGGAGCTCAGCGAGCTCCATGTGGCCGACCGTCTAATGGTCGCGCTGATCAAGATAGAACGTCTTGGTCCTCGTATCAAGGGCATGACATACCGGGCGAAATTCGAGGAGACGGCGCAAATGCTAGAAGAGGTTCGCGAACGTTCTTATGACGGGGAGACTTCTGACGCTTAGCGTCTTACAGGACACGAAGAAGCTCATTGCGGCTGGAGACGCATTGCAAAATTGCCCTCATTTCAAGGAGCTGCTCAGTGTATGACCAGCCTTCCACATCTATCAGGGAGCTCACGCATTACTCAGCTGATCCTGCTCATCGGTAACTACATGAACGGGACGGGTAACAAGGGAGGTGCTTTCGGTTTCCGCGTTAGCAGTATCAACAAGGTGAACAAATGCAGTCATTTCCGGCGGGAGATGCTGACAGTCGTGCAGCTCGCCGATACCAAGTCTTCGAACAGCACGACCCTTGTTCATTTCCTCGAACGGACTGTCGCAAAGCACTTCCCGGAAATGGAGAGCTTCCTGGACGAGCTGGCAGCACCAGCCGATGCTTACCGAAGTGAGCAAACGGTCGAAGTTGTTGGCCATACTGACTGGTCTGCTAGTCAACCTGCAAGACGTACGAAAGCGATTCGGGGAGCTTCGCGAGGGACTGGCAGCTATTCGTCAGGAGCTCGACACCCACTTCGCCGATCTTTCAGCATTACCACCTGAAGATCGATATGCGAAGAAGATGTGGCGTTTCGCTGGCGAATGCGGCGACCGTCTGGATGATATCAACGACTCCCTCACTCTCGCCGACAGCTCCTTCACTGAAGTGTTGAGATATTATGGAGAGGACGAGCGCAACCTGACGTCCAGCGAGTTCTATGGCATTTTCAAGACGTTCGTAGCAACGTACAAGGTGAGCGTTGTAGTTTACACCTCGAGCACCGCTAAACCGCTGTGTAGAATTGTAAGAAACAGAACCAGACAGTTGCAGAGGAGAGGGCGCAAGCGGAGAAACGGAGACAGCTGCAGGAGGATAGGAGGGCGGCACACGCGAAGCAAGACACGGCCACCACAGACCCGGCTGAGACTGACGTGCTCGACAACCTGGTCAAGAAGCTGCTCGCAGGCGAGGGCGTTTCGCGCAAGCACAAACGCCACCGGCCAACCCCTTCGCAACGCAATCTGACTCCTCTCACACTACCTGCTGAGGGGTCGGAGACCGCAGAAGTTGCCCGCAACATGTTGATGGCGCTCAAGGACGATGGTTTCCAGTTGTTTACACCGACCTCGCCTCGCGTTCCTTCAACACGACGATCGCGCCTGCGGAGCGAGATCCGCAGCGAAGACGAGGGGGACGAGCCCATGACTCCTCGTTCTGGTGATGCACCATCGGACAACGAGGATCCCACTGTGCGCCTCCATTCTCGACAGTCGTCGTTTGCGCGAGAAGGCAGCGGATCGCCTGCGGCAGAGTCCTTCGCCGCCAACGAGACGCAGGAACAAGCCTAGACTGTCGCTTCTCGCCTTTCGTGCCATCTAGACTGTTAACCATCTCATGTAGCAATGTCCTCGCCGGCTTTGGATCCTCCGCGCATTCGCTTTTCCGGGACGCTTTCGATATTTCTGGTTGTTGTGTGCTTGCTCTCTTTCGATTGTTGACCCCCCCTTTACATGTCTAATCTTATTGCGTTATGCGGAGTATTGCTATTGTTGTCATATGTACATTTCCTTGAAACGATATGATGTTTCACGACTTTGGACTTGGTGCGCCGCTGTTTGACGAGAAGTCCGAGGAAGAGTGCGATAGTCTCTCACCTCCTGGCTCGATCTGCTGTCGTATCATGAGATATGCGCCACCGCACCGTGCCACATTCGCGACGCATACTATAAAGCTGCGAATTGACCGTGGGTGCATCTATCTCCAAGTTCCCGTCGTCCTGTATTGATTCGACATGTTCCAGCTCGCAGCCGTCCTCTCGTTTACCACGCTCGTTCTCTCTGTCTTTGCGGTGCCATCCATCATCCGGCGCGACAGCGTCGTCCAGTGCTCGTTCGGCTCAGCTATGTGCTGCAACAGCGTTCAGCAGTATAATGCGTCGACGGTGTCAAACATCATGGATTCCGCCACCTTCGCGCTCCAGAATCCCACGGGCCAGATCGGCATTCAGGTAGAAGCACCCGAGCTTCAACGGTGCCTCTGCTAATATGATGCGCAGTGCGTTGCCGTGAGCGTGATGGGTGCCGCTGGTGGCTCGAGCTGGTGAGTAGTGCGCTCTCCCCCGTTCGTTGCTTTTACGATACACGATTCTCACCGCCTCGTAACAGCAAGAACACTCAGGCCTGCTGCGGCGATGCAGTCCAGAATGGACTGATCAACATCAACTGCTCCCCACTCGCCGTCGCGTAGAAAGTAGCCACCGGCGCGACGCAGCCTAGATTACCAGGTCTCAGCGTCGTGGATAGTTGTCAGAGATATAGCCTGCATTATCACGCGTCTTCCTTAACGGTGATCCATGTTCCTATGCTAATACACATATCGCTATGCTCGTATCCTGCAAGGACCTTGTAGGGCTTGACGGGGGATCATGATGCACATGTACGCAAGCCGATGTGCCACCGTCCAACGAAGAATACGTGGATACTAGTTCACCAGCATGGTCGAGAACATTCCTGGGGTGTTCATCATGGCGCGGAATATCGTCGTAGGCTGAACCCCCGGATGGCCGCCGAACTTTAGGCCGTGCTGTTTCCGCGAAGCGCGATGCCTGACACCCCTCCTTCGAGCGATGCGCCATCCGGTACAATCCTGGGAAGGATGGTTCTTGCAAGATGGCAGGTCTGAGTCGAGGCATATTGCGCGGCTCATCGGACTGGGGAGCGGTCAGTATATACGGCAGGGATTATGTCTGACTTGTTAGCAAAGACGTGAAAGACAGACTGAGACTCCGGAAAGATGAACTCTACAGGGTATGGTCATTGTGTCATCGATCTTCGTCATCGGCGGCCTGATAATTGCGGGTAAATGATGAGGGATGGGTGAAAGCTCGGCGCAAAGGGGGAGTGTTGATGACTTTAACTTCAGATATCTCAGGCGGATAATACAAAAATATAACTTTGGACTGGTCTGCCTGGGTCCGTGTGTGGAGAAGAGGGGAGTGCAGCTCTTATTGGACCAGAGCTGTTTGATTGACTGCCGTGAGGGTCCGAGTCCTCTGCCGGTGCTCTCAAGGATCTGCAGATAGAACAACATTATTGCCATTAGAGAGTGAACCTGAAGTGGGCCCACAAGGATCGCCTCAACCATCTGCCTCATCTACGGAGAGACGACGGCGAAGAAGGGTATCAATGCACCGTCAGTGACGACAGGCTCGGTATGAGTCCAATGAGCACAATGCAACTCCGGCACGGCGAATCTAGTCTCTGAGCCTTGAGCGTCACTGGTTCTCGTCGACTGGCGTTCAGGGCGTAAGCGGAACGCGCATTGGGGCTCCGACCAAAACGCCTTTCCTTCTGCGCCAATGCCAATCCCACGGAGTCTTCTTTGCGGGTTGACGAACCACGAGGACTACTACTCGATCAGAGCAGCCGAAGCTAGCTGCCTGGAACTGGATGCCCCAACGGTCGGCGACTTGCTGCGTGATGTCGCGGCACATCATCAAGATTTCTGTGGCTGCGGCGCCCAACCCGGTCACAACGTCTGGCTCTCGGATTGGATAATGCACGATAGCGCGAGCACAATTGGACTGTCGACTTCCAACTTCACGCCCTGCGCGCTGGACACGCGGTTGGAGGACCTTGCCAGCTGGGTGGCCGCCCATCTAGACGCGTTTCACCTACTCGTCGAAGGCATACCGCCTACCGGTATGAACTCTTGGGCTGCTTGCTTGCCATAACTCTGACAATGTTGTGCAGAACGACCTGTGCCAATGCCTGAGCCTGAGATCTTCCGCCACAGGGGTGCCACACTGATTCGCATGCCAGGGATTACGGTGTGCACGCCCGCGACTGATGACATGCTGTTTGGCTTATGAATCTGCAGCAATCTTTGACTGTACTGACTTCGGACGCCGACTTGGACTACGAAACAACGTATAAACTCCCCGGGAGGCTATTTGTCGACAAGTCGCTCTTCGTGGGACTCCACGGCACCAGCTATGACAAGACCGCGTGGTTGCCGGTCATTCGACGCCCTAGCGGATTTGGCAAGACGTGGTTTCTCTCGCTCATAGAACGTTTCCTCGACATCGAGCAGTATAGAGGGCCATATCCCTCCGCCGGCTTTGCTCTCCCTGTGGGCTTCACCAGCCGTCTTGGCCGCACCAATCTCATCATCCACATGGACCTCGAAAAGCTTTGCCTATCTCCTAATATGTCTGAGGATGAACTTCGTGGCGCATGTCGCGAGTTCTTGGACAAGGTCGCGACGGACACCTATCTTCGTTATTCGCACTGGCTCCACGATGCGGACGACGATAGGCGGCTCGAGAGCGTCACATTTGCGCATTTGATAGTATGTCCCCACCCTTGTGCTGATTAGCTATTCCCTTCTGACTATGATACTCTGCAGAGTCTTGGTTGCAGGTACTATCGAAGATTCTTCGTCGGCATCGACAACTACACGTCGCCTCTCTTTGATCACCCCGGGTCCCGCGAACTCTTTGAGGACGTGATGATGTCGGAAATCTTCCGGCGCATCTTCAACTTGCACGAGGGGGGTGTCGTGCAGCGCGGTTTCGTCGTCGGGCGCGATATTCCTGATTATCCATGGCCCTATGATCGCTTCGCGTCCTTCAACAACCTCACGGTTAATCTGTGCGACGAATTTATGGGCTACATTACAGTGGGTATGACGGAAGACGAGATCTATCTCCTCGGCACGACGTTGTTCGGGTCAGAATCCCCGTTCCTGCGGCAAGTGCGCGAGAAGGCCGGCATGTCTGACTCCGAGCTGGAGGCTCCGACCCGCACGGGGATGTCGTACTGCACGCGGGACGTTATGGCCCTTGCTCGCGCTCTGTCCGAGCCTTCCAGCCGCGTCGCTGCCTTCCCGACAAATATCGCATACGTCAAATTCGGGGACTACCCGCGTGGACCGCCGCTCCCCGACTGGTGCTACAGTTCCGTGGCGGAGGACATCGACGAGGAAGAGTTCCTGCGGCTCATGGAGGAGGAGGAACAGTTCGCTATGTGCCTACCACGGTCTCCTCGTCAATCTCAGCAATAAGGCGAATCATTCCATGTCAACTGGACAGCTGCAAGTCCTCTTCCGGTTCGCTGCAGGAATTGCAAGGTAGAACAACATAATCACCTTTACAGAGTGCCCACAAGGATGGGCTCGACCATCTGTCTCACCTACGCAGAGGCGACGGCAGGAAGGGGCATCGTCAGCGACGAGTACTCGGTAAACACCATACAAAGGGCATGCAGTCACAGAACCCTGAGTTTCACTGGTCCTCGTCAATTGGAGTTCAGGGCGGGTCGTAACTTTAGAACAGATAGCGCATCCTTACGGAGCGACACCCTGGAAATCCCCTTCTATAGGCCGGGACCCACTGCAGAAACGCCTGATGTATCCCCTACTCGGGTCTCCGTGGAATAGAAGACAGTGCGAGCAAACAAGGGTGATCAAGGCCGGAACTTATCGGCCTGCAGCTGAGGTGCTGTGTACGACAAGCGAGAAACGAGTGTGAATGGCGAGCTGTGAGGAACCCTGCATGTGAAGTGGTCGCGTGATCAGAAATGGCAGGACAGGACGCCAGTATGCCACTTGTCCGGTCACAGAACCCTTTCTTGAGAGAATGCCGCAAGCGGAAGCGACTAGTCCAGCACGATAGCAAGTATAGGCAACAAAACGTAAGGTGAGATTGTGTAGGGTGAGTGCAGCACAGAGAGTATTGAGTGGCCGGCCAGTTGTTGAATTAGACGTCTGCACCCGACGGGATCTTCGACGCACGTTTGCCCAAGCAGTCTTGAGTCGGGCAGCAGATATGGCTGGGCAAGACACACTCGATGGGACCAATCTTCCCTTGGTCGTAACAGCTCTCTCGAACGAGATGACAAAGTCCACCGCCGCGGGCGAGGCGACGAACCCAAAGCGTGCCCAGTTCGGCGCGCTCGGCCCACGGTCTGCAGCCACTTTGCGCGCACGCCGACCCCGAGCTCACTGCGCGCGACGCCAGGCTCAAGGAGTTTGACCAGTCCAGCGCGTCCAGCCGACGCGCGTCGCGGCCGTCGTCGCCGCCGCGCACCGTCGTTGGGATCGGCGGGAAAGGTGCGTCGCCTCGCCGTCGCTGAGTGCGAATCCTCACGCGCTGGTCGCAGCACCGAAGCCGGACTATTCGGAGGCCAAGATCGTGGTCGCCATGGTGGATGCTGCCCGCTCGTCGTCCATGTCGTCGTACTCACGCCGCTCGCGCTGCAGGTCGGCCTGCCGGCCCGAGGCAAGTCGTACTTGAGCAACAAGCTCCAGCGATATCTTCAAGTGCGTCTGATGCCTCCAGATCTCGGGCACCGGATCCTGATCACTTGCTACAGTGGCTAGAATACGACGTGAAGGTGGAGCGCTTGTGTTCAGGGAGTCGAGCGCTCGCTGAGCTCAGCATAGGTCTTCAATGTCGGACAACTGAGGAGGAAACGCGCCAGGCAGAGCGCAGAGGTGTGAGTCGTTGCGGACCGTCATCGGCAGGTTTGCTGACATGCTGCTGCAGGACTGGCAAGAAGGCAGACCATACCGCCGCCTACTTCAGCTATCAGAATGACCAAGCTATGCAACTGCGAGAACAACTGGCCGAGGAAAGCTTGGACATGCTCATTCAGTGGCTCAAGGATGGAGGAAATGTCGGCATCCACGGTACGGACACGTTTGTATCAGCCGTTCCTAAGCTTATGCTCGCGAAGATGCAACCAACAGCACACGGCTGAGGAGGTAGGCTGTCAGATCTTGCTTGCTCTCCTACCGCTCATGTTATGCACAGGTCCAAGATCCTCGAGCGCGTGAGCAAGGAACCCGGCATCGTGGTCATGTACATTGAATCCTTCTGTGACGACCCGGCCATCATCGCCGCGAACGTCGCGCTCAAAGTGAGCTCCGGCGACCCGGACTACAAGAACATGTCGAAGGAGGACGCCGAGCGCGACTTCCTTAATCGTATTCGAGAATACCAGGCGGTCTACGAGACTATCACGGAGGAACATCTCTCCCATGTCCGCATTGTGAACGTCGGCGACCAGGTCACCATGTCGCGCATCCACGGCTACCTACAAAGTCGCATCGTCTTCTACCTCATGAACTTGCACCTCAAGCCGCGGAGCATCTTCTTCTCCCGTGTATGCTGGCCTTCCATTTGCCATTTCTTGGGAGCTGACCGCCTTCGCAGCATGGAGAGAGCGAGTTCAATGTTGAAGGAAAGATCGGAGGCGATTCGTTGCTTTCGCCGCGCGGATTGGAGTACGCACGCGCTCTGCCCGCGCTCATCACCGACAACATTGGGAAGGACACGGAGCTCACAGTCTGGACGTCAAGCCTCAGGCGCACCATTCAGACTGGGTCGTTCTTACCGTACCAGAAGCTTACATGGAAGTCCCTTGATGAGCTGGACGCGGGCGTCTGCGATGGCATGACTTACGAGGAGATTGAGGTGCGCACTTGTCAGTGTACCAGAAGCGACTGTAACATGTGAGCAGGAACAATACCCGGATGATTATGCCAATCGCGACGACGATAAGTTCAACTATCGCTATAGAGGTATGTCCCAGGGTCTGTCAAGTCTGGCAGCCAATGAATCTCGCGCCAGGTGGCGAGTCGTACCGGGACGTTGTGACTCGACTGGAACCCGTCATCATGGAGCTCGAGAGACAAGAGAATATCATGATCATCGGTCACCAGGTATGCCCTGAAATGTCTTTAAGACGTAGTGTCGCGGGCTGACCTCTTGGGTAGGCTATCCTTCGATGCTTGTCAGTCGTCCAAAGCGTTCAAGGCCTTGCCTGACCTTCCGCAGATACGCGTACTTCCATAATCTTCCGCAGGCAGACCTGCCATACATCAAGATTCCGTTGCATACGGTGATCAAGCTGACGCCCAAGGCATACGGTTGTGACGAGGAGCGGTGCGCTGGTCCCTTTTGCCCTCAGCCCCGTATCCTCCCTCTGATATGTTGCAGGTACCCGCTCCCCATCGGCGCGGTGGACACCCATCGTCCGAAACCCAAGACGCCGGCTAATAGCAGCGCTATAGAGCTTCCTATCTCAACTTCCGCAAGAGACTACTATGGAGACAAGTCGTAAAGCATCGCTTACAAGCGACATCATAGATCGCCGCCATCATCCTGTGTACAACCACCCGCAATGTACTCTTACCCAATCGCCGCGCTCTTTCCATCCCCGTCACCGTGTAATACACCATCGTCCGCATTCTCGTCTTCGCTGGAACCCGCGTAGTGTGTCACAACAGGATCGCTGCCATCCGTTTTGGATCGTCGGTACATCTGAAGGCGTTTCTCGTTCTGTTGTCGCCGGAGAGCACGCTTGTGCTGTCGAGTGGATCTGTGCTTGTCCCACTGTGCTTCGTCGAACATGACCGGCTCCAGCGGATCCTTGGTGCAAAGCTGACATGTTGTCTTCCGCATGGCCGCGAGTGTTTCTATCGGCCTGCTCAAATGTGAGCTGATGATCCATGAGACGACAAGGTCACGGACGTTCTCGCAGGTCGTGCAGCGCTTAGGTAGTGCGCCATGCTCGCAGACGAAGCGTCAGGGCCGATTGCAGCGCCCTGCAGGAATGCTGGAGAAGGTTTCAGCTCGCCTCGCCATGGACATGTATCGATGACGGACATTGTAGAGCGCTTTGCGCACGTTCCTTGACTTCGGCGTCCCAGGAGTCAAGGTCGGACGCATCGAGGACAACCATGGCGGCGTCCTGGCCGGCCAAAGGCAGGACGGGCAACAGCTTGTTCGTGATCCACTTGATCTGGCGCTGTGCATACTTGCGGGTTGATGCGCGCATGCTTTCCATGGCTTCGTCGAAGAGATGTGGTGTTCGCTGCGGGTCGTCCAGGTAGTCAGAAAATTCCTTGTAACCTGGTGAACCAGCGCGTTAGCAGATCATAGGAGGCTAGGCAAGCGACCGACCTATCGCTTGAAAAATGCCCTGCGTGTAATCAACTGGACCTGACAAGTGATCTGCCGCCTTGCGCATAGTTTGTATCTCGTCGAGCAGGCCGTTCTGTGCGACATGCTCAGGTTACAACGAAGCGAAGTCCGTGTTGACGCACTTTGACCATCTGCGCTATTCGTTCATCGAGGCGAGGGTGTAGCGTGTCTGGTGACGCATTGAGCCAGAAGAGCAGTGTGCGATATCTTCTCTTTCAGTTGCCGTCAGCTGAGGCCCTTCACTGCAAGTAGACAGTCGACCTTGGTGTGAGTTGTTGCATGCTCTGGGCTTCAAACAGCTCGCTGGCTAGACGATTGTGCTCCTTGATGACTCCCAGAGACCGGAGGACCTTACGAACGTCCTTCCAGTGCCATCGTGCTGCCGTTACTGGATCCAAAGCAGTCAAGAGGCCATGAAGTTCTAGCGCAGCAGCAGACTCGGGAACGATGTTGGGTAGGGAGTCGAAGAGTCGAGTCTGCTCTGGTTGCAGAGATTTGAGAGCCTTCACGAGAGCGTCGCTAGGTGCTACGGTCGTAGTTTCAGTTCCCGATGTTGCTAATCGGTCAGGAAAGAGCAGATGTTGGATCCAGTATGTAGTGCCGCCAACGACGAGTGGAACGCGATGTTCTCGATGCGCACGTTCTATCTGACAGCAAGGTCTCAGACAGCACTGTACTGAAAGACTGCTGGCGCACCAGAGGAACGGCATCGCGGATCCATTCGTGTACGACATACTGCTCGCCGACGTCTTTGAAGCCGATGAGATGGTGCGGGACGCCCTGCTTCTCGTCTTCCGAGATTTTGTTCGTGATAATATCTAGACCACGGTAGACCTGCATCGAGTCGGCATTGATGACTTCGGCGCCGCTCCAGGGCTCGACGCCGTTCAAGAGCTTTCGCGAGAGTGAATGCGCGAGCTCGACGGCCAGTTTACTCTTTCCCACGCCTCGCTCGAGCTCTTAGACACACAGACGTAATGGTGGTCGCGCTGGGCGTACCGGTGCTGCCGAGTATGGCGATGAGCGGGCGGGACGAGATTGCACTCATGAGAACGAGACCAAGACGCGTTTCGGCGCGGTCCGCACCTCTGCTTTCCCCCATCTCGATGCACTTTACTCGCACATTCGACGACCTGCCTTCTGGTCTTGACTGTGACCTATTCGCTCTTCTGGAACTCGGTCCAGACGTGTTCGTGGACCCCTACGAGCTCGAACACCAACACTGGCTGTGGGGCACGAACGACTTGGAGCTTCCTGTTGCCGCCGTCGACCCCCGAGGCTCGCTGCTGCTGCTCAACCTCACTCGTCGCGCGTCTTCATCGCTGTCAATACCTCTTCACGCGAGATATCCCCTTCCTGGCTTGGAAAAACATGTCGTGCGCGTCCCGCCGCCATCGTTCTTCTGGGCATGTGACTCTCCGCAAGCTGCACGTGAGTGTACGTTCTAGGCCGAAGAACTCGTCTCAGTCATGATGCACAGAGCCATGCGAACCTTTCAAGAATGCGTCGGTGCCTGTCGAGGTGCCATTCCGACCTTCTACATACTTCTACGCTGCACCGGCACCCGACGTTATGGACTTGCGCGTGGATGTTCCAACGGGCATCATCACGGACTTTGCTACAGTCGACCTATTGACGAAGCTGTTTGTCCTGTTGTTGACGGTCTACATTGCTGTGGCGGCTTGGCGAACTTCATCTACCCTTTCGCGTGTTAAGCATAAGTCTGACTAGCTATAGCGACTTACTATCTTCTGTTCGTCGGTCGTTCTTCGCCCACTCTCAGTGCAATGACAGCCTTCTGTTCAGCTGGACCATAATATCAATGTTGCCAGTTTCTGCCAGGCGGCATGCAGTCGTGACGCCCGTTCTGGCTTGACCGTGCGAGCATCACGGTGTCCGTCCCTGCGCGGACATGTCGCTGCCATGCACCTGTTTACGGACGACGTCGGACAGCAGATCTCCACGTGGGGATGAATTGGTTTGTGTATGTTTTCTCCGCCACCGTCAACAAATGATGTCGACGCAACTTCGACACCAGGCCTGAACGCGTTCAGAAGCTTGCTCAAGGGCATCGGCGAGGCCTTTCTAACGATAAGATGCCGTTCGCGGTCTCGGACTTGGCGAGGCATTTTCGCTACTTGATTTGCCCGCACGTGCCCTGGGGCTGTACACCGCGCTGTTCCGCACATGTTGCGTTCAGTTTCTCCCGCTAGCTCCGACGACGTTGTATCGTCTCTCTACGTTGCTCCGAAGCATTACTTCGCGCTCTTTCAGGACTTCACTATTTCTACGGCTTCAAAGCATCCAAATCGCACTCTGCGTCTGCGTCCGTGAACCGTGGGGATCGCAAAAGGCTAAACCGCGGAGGTGCAGAGAAGACGAAGGAAGCTGCCCGACGTGAAAAATCTCGGCAGACGATGTGTACAAAGTAATCAAAGCAATTTCCCCGCGCAGATCCGAGCACGTGGGGTCGAGTACGTCTACCCCGCAGGCTGAATCGCGGGGCGAGTTTCTCCATGACCATGGAACGAACCGGAACGCCCCTCACTGGCAGAGACGGTTTCCCCGCATTCCCCATGCACAGGCATTCATCGGCGTTTATGGTTGCGAGGCGTATAAAAGGAGTGCGATGCCTCGGTAGCAGGTTCTGCGTCGCGCCCCGCTACAGCAGTTCAGCTTAGCAATTTCGGCAAGATGTGGTCGGCACTCCTGGCTTTTGCGCTCGCTGCCCCTCAGGTGGCAAATGCCCTCCTGCGTTTTCCGTGTGCCCAGCTCACGGTAATGCGTTCGGACCCGTACGTGCCAGGCATCATGTTATGCACTCAATGCTAACCTACGACATTCGTGCAGGCTCATCAACCCGGGTGCTGTCAGCGCGCATCTTCACCAGGTACGTCAAGCTAATCTGTAATCGAAACCTCTCTCACGTCTATCTCAGGTCGTCGGTGGTGTGAGTTCGCGTATAACTGTTCCTTGTCTGTTTCTGACCTAACAACCTTCCCGTTCTAGAGCGCGTACGTCCTGATTCATTCCCTCAATGGGACTGCGACACTAACTGCATCTTCAGCTTCAACTTCAATATGTCCGCAGACATCGACATGCAGGCTGCGTCGTGCAGCTCGTGCTCGATCAAGGAGAACAAGTCCAACTACTGGTCCCCGACGCTCTACTTCCAGTCGCCGACGAACGGTACCTTTATGCGCGTGCGTCAGATTATGAAGCTTGCGTATAAGGCCTCGTACCCATATTCTTCTACAGGTCAAGCAGCGCCCGGGTCCTCTCCTCGGCAACCCCAACGAAGGCATGACGGTATACTACATTCAGGTCGGCAGTGGCATCAAGGCGTTCCCGAAGGTACGGCTGCCTCTATTCATGTACTTGGCCATTGTCGCTGAAATAACCTCAGGGCTTCCGCATGATCGCCGGTGACCCGTACCTTCGCGCGTACAACTCGTCGATCGACGACTCGCGCTCGATCACGATTCGCTGCCTCTCGGTGCGCATCCTTCTACTGCTACACACAACGTATCTGATACCTGAACAACTTAGGACACGACCAGCGGTAACGGTCCTGACTCCAACGGCATGCCCACAGTGCCATGCGCTGGTGGAAGTGCGTATTCGAACGTATCATGCTTGCCGAGCCTGACACAAAGTCAACTATAGTCCGCACTCAGATCAACTTCCCGACGTGCTGGGACGGCAAGAACGTCGACACGCCGAACCACAAGGACCACGTCCGCTACGCGATCAACGCCAGCTTCGGCAACTTCGGTCAGGGCTGCCCCTCTACGCACCCCGTCCAGCTCCCGTTACTGTTCCTCGAGACCGTCTGGGACACGACTCCCTTCAACAAGGAATTCGTCAACGGCAAGAACCCCTTCGTGTGGGCCATGGGTGACCCGTACGTACCTTGTCGCGTAGCTATCCAGGGCCTTCGTGCCTCATGACTGTTTACAGGACCGGGTACGGATTCCACTCCGACTACATGATGGGATGGCCGCAGGACACGCTCCAGCGCGCCATGGACACGTGCACTGACGCCGGTGGAGGCAACTGCGGAGTCCTCACCACACGCTCCGAGCAGGAGCTCAACGACTGTGCTCTTCCCCCGCGCGTCGACGAGCCCATCAACGGCTGTGGGCTATTTTTTTTCTACATATGCTCGACTAGCATCGCTGATAATGAGCCAGGGCTCACGTCGCTTCCGGGTTGCAACCAGATCTACCCTGGACCCGCCCGCGCACCGGTTCAATCTGGCTGCGGTGCCCCCACGACGATGCTCCCCGCCACTTCCGTCTCCTTCTTGAAGGTCCGCTCTCCAGACTGTGTCATGCAGCGATTTTTGTTCTGAGACTGTGATAGACCAACATCACTGGTTGGCAAGCGGTCGGCTGCTCCAGCCAGGACCTCACGGGCGCCAAGACGGTTCGTGGACAACACCTGCATCTCATTCTCATTCGCATAACTGATACTCCACCCAAACCAACAGTCCGGCCAGGACATGACAATCGAGAAGTGCCTCAACTACTGCGCGGGCCAGAAGCAGCAGTACGCGGGTCTCAAGGCCGGCAACGCGTGCTCGTGCGGCGCCTCCGCCAACACCGGCGCCATCTCGTCTAGCTACGCGTGCAACGTGCGCTGCGCTGGCGACGCGAACGAGTTCTGCGGTGCCGCGAATCGCATTGCCATTTACAACGGCGGCACCCCCGTCGATGTGCCGACGACCACGATCGCGTCGCCGACTTCTACCGCTACCACTCCTCCGGGCAACACTGGTGGATCGGGTGTCGCGCAGAAGTGGGGACAGGTGCGTCTCTCTGCCGAATTATTCGACGACAGCGGTCTCATTCATTGTGATAGTGCGGCGGCATCGGTTGGACTGGTCCGACGGTCTGTGTTGCGGGCTCGACTTGCTCGAAGCAGTGCGTTCATTCCTCTCTATACCATATCAAACGTGCACTCACATTACGTCCAAACTGCAGAAACGACTACTACAGCCAGTGCATCTAAGCGGGAGGCTCAGAGTCTGTCTGTCTGATTGGCCAAGAATGTGTAGTAAAGAGCCGAACGTGACGTCCTATGCATGACCCATTTTGTATCGAAAGAATCTCTGCTGTAGACATGAGAATGGAGAGATGATCCGGAGCGCGCGCGGGAAGAGGCTTGCGAAAGGAGCTGCGATCTTCGGGTGCTGCCGGAGTGCAAGGGTGAGATTCGCGGCCTCAACGTGCGTGTTCCTTCTGGAGATACCGAAGACTCAGAGCCAGCGGCGATTCCCCAATCGTATTGGACGTTCTCACCTCTCCGTAAGTCTAGGATGTGCTCAAAACGCGATAATGAAGATGTATTACAATACTCGTCACCCCGACCTGTCGAGTAGTATACTGTAGTCTTACTATGTCGTATACGTACTCCCTGTACAGTGCTACGAAAAGTACCGGCTTCTTTATGTGCTTCCTCTGCCTACTTCTAGGATAATCTAGCGAGCTACCTACGACGTTGCTGCTACGCAATGAAAATTCCGTCGTGATACACCGAGCTGTACGAGTTCACGAGCCGACAGTGGTGGGCCTCAGTTGCTTTCTGCATCTGAATCGCTGCCTTGCCGAGTACATCCAAGGCATATGAGCTGCAGCGGGAGGCCCCTGACAGGCTCGTCTCGCGCAAAACCTCCCGTCGACACCGGCATTACAGCTGGCCATACGGCAGCGTGGATTCTAAGCAACGCACTTTGTATATCAGCACACCGCGGTCAACATGTATGAAACAGTCCAAATCAAATATGAGAGGATCAAGAGCAGGAGAGCGGAGATGGTAGCGGTAGCGTGGGAGGCGGAGAAAGGCGAACGTGTCGCGGCCGGGCGACTAGTGAGTTCGATGCAGGTGACGGACGGGTGGGATGCGGGGTTTAGAGGACGACACAGCGGCGTTTGTTGACGAAGCGGCGGACGCCGCGGCCCATGCCCTCGCGCAGGGCGAGGTTGAAGACGTCCTGGACGCCCTCGCCGGTCTTGGCGGAGCACTCGACGTACTTTGCGCCGATGTCGCGCGCGACGTTCTCGCCCTGCTCGACGGTGACGGGCGTCTGGCCCTGTGCGGAGAGCATGCGGCGTGTGTGCTCGTCGCGGCGCAGGTCGGTCTTGGTGCCGACGAGCAGCAGCGGTGTGTGCTCGCAGAAGTGGGCGACCTCGGGATGCCACTGTGGCGCGGTAAGTTGGGCACGTGACCGGACACGCCAGCACGCAGACGGACCTTGTCCTGGACGTTGGCGAGCGAGGTGGGGAAGTCGATGGAGAATACGATGAGGATGACGTCTGACTCTGGGTAGGAGAGCGGGCGCAGACGGTCGTACTCTTCCTGGCCGGCGGTGTCCCAGAGCGCGAGCTCGATGTGCTTGCCCTCGTGCTGCACGATGGTCACGTAGTTCTCAAACACCGTCGGCACATACGCCTGAGTGCCCTGGTCAGCGCGCTGTGCAAGGTTGGGCGGCGGCGGTTAGACGGACCTCTGGGAAGCGGTTCTCTGCGTAGACGATGAGCAAACAGGTCTTGCCGCAGCCGCCGTCGCCGACTGCAACGCGTCAGATACGCCGTGAACGGTGAAGACAGCGCCGGACGGACCGACGACGAGCTTCTTCTTGAGGTCTACGCGTCTGGGTGCTGGGGCGGGCGCCGGTTCTTGGTAGGAGGTGCGGGAGCTGTTGGACTGCTGGTACGCGCGCGAGGATCGTTTCTGTTGTCGCTGCCGTCGCTCGGGATCAGTAAGAGGCTGGACGGGCGTGGGTGTGCGCACTGACGTCCATTGTAAGCAGTGTCGAACCGTCGGAGTTCGGGAACGCGTCCGACTCTCTCCCAATGGCCAACACCACTGTTAGAGGCGCCCAGTCCGTACACGGCCAGAACCCGCAGGTATGTTTCTTACTCGTACTTATATTCTGCTTACAGTTCTCGTAGTCACTCGTTGAATATACAATCCGTCTGCGCATCTACGAGTCAGAGTTCTGGAAGGAGCACTGCTTCGCCCTCACAGGTCCGCTATTCTCACACCTCCCAGCTCCCTCCTTATCGACGCGCCAGACGCTTTGTAGCCGAGACCCTCATCGACAAGGCCCTCGAGCTCAATGCCATCGGCGGCGTCTACGGCAACCAGCGCCCGACAAAGTTCCTCTGTCTCCTCCTCAAACTGCTCCAGATACAGCCAGAGAAGGAAATATTAGTCGAATACCTACTGGCAGACGAGTTCAAGTGCGTTCCTCCTTACCGTTCTTCTGTTATGCAACTGACGGGGTGTGCTAGGTACTTGCGAGCGCTGGCAGCCATGTACATCCGCATGACCTTTCGCGCGAACGAGGTGTACGAACTACTCGAACCGCTCATGAAAGACTTTCGAAAACTTCGCGTACGGTCTATGTGTACGTCGTTCAACCATGCCCATGCTCGTTCCGGCATCCATGCTCACAATGCCCTCGCAGCCGGGTACTCGCTCACATTCATCGACGCATTCGTCGACGACCTGTTACGCGAGGAGCGCGTATGCGACATCATCCTCCCGCGCATAGCCCGCCGCGAGATCCTCGAAGAGTCTGGTGAACTCGGTCCGCGCAAGAGCGCCCTGCTCGATGCTATGGAAGGCCGCGAAGAACAAGCCAGGAAAAGCGGTAGCGAGGACGAGGAAGAGGGCGGAAGCGAACGGAGCAGGAGTAGGAGTAGGAGCGAAGGGTCAGCAAGATACGTCTCGCGCAGCCCCTCGAGATCCCGCTCGCGCTCGCGTTCTGGGTCGCCTGCTCGGCGAAGTAGGAGCCCCGAGTCGGACAGATTCAGGAGTAAGAGTAGGAGCATATCTCCCGACCGAATGCAGACATGATGTATTCTATTGGTGTACTAGTAACGCTGCGTCGATAGGCGTCATTCAGAAGTGCATGCAGTCATCGCGTGAGGTGCATTCTCCAGGAAGGACTGGTAAAGTTCAGGGCACCCCGAGGAGTCGAACGTCGCAGCTAGAATATGCTCGAGCTGCACGTAGCGAAAGGAAGCCTCTCGTATTCCATACGACGGTTGCGAGGACAGGTGTCAGTAGCTAGCGGGACAACACCATTCTGGACGCCAATTGCGCGGACGCCGGGCATTTACGAGGCATCACAACAAAAGGAGGCAGGAAACGACTGCGCGCCGCACACGACAAGTCGCCGGACTTTCTGACGCAGGGACGAGAAAGAAATAATATGAATCGCAGGGGCGAAAGAATGTACAAGTTACGCGCGGTCCTCCGGACGCTGCGTCTTGAACCTGTTGAGTTCCTTCGCGATCGCCTTGGTGCGATCCGACAGCTGGGGGTTTTGTTGTATGACCTGCGGATGGAGGTATCCTCTGTTCTTCCACTGGGCGTACCATTCTGCATAAAAAGCGCGGTCAAAGGTCATGCCCATACAGCGAGGAAGTGCATACCGATGTCCTCGCGTCGGGTGGGCGCGGCGGATAAGCGGTCTGTGCGCCCCTTGATCGTGTCGCGGAGGGCGAGCGCGTTCTGGTACTCGCACACGACGGACCCGCCAAGTTTTTCGATGGCGCGAATGGCGGGTTTGGAGGCGCGCGCGACGGACAGGTGGATTGGCGTCTTGAGGAACTGCGCACCCTGCAATGACGGGTCAGGAGTGGATAAACAGGAGGTAGGGGAAAACGGACGTCTGCGAGGATTTTGACGCCGTCGAACGCGTTGTGGATGCATTTCGAGTGCAGGAAGTGGTGCACGGTCAGAGGCGCGGTCTTGGACGACTGCGGTATGCGACCCTCGTCGAGCCAGTGCTGCACGCGGTCGAGGTTGAGCGGGGCGTATGTGCGTTCGTTTCTAATGCAGCGGTAAGTAAAGCAGACGAGGAATTGTGGTCGACGCGTACCTGTTGATGAAGCCGCGCTTTGGGAACTTGCGCATAATGGGGGTCTGACCGCCCTCGAAGCCTGGAGAGGGCTTGCCATTGCCTGAACGCGCGTTCTGGCCCTTGTGGCCGCGACCGGAGGTGCCTCCCCTGCCGCCGCCGTCTCCGCGACCGAAACGATGTCGCTGAGAGGGCGTGAGATGTAATGGGAATATCAAAGAAATATCACATACATTATGGACCGATCCCTGGGCCGGGGACAAGTTGAAGAGGCCAACCTTCCTCGGGTTGAGCTTGAAGCGGCCAGACATGGGTGGGTGGGAATTGCCGAGGACTCGGACGGCATCCGCCTGGTCTTGCTCGACCCAAGACAACGCCCAGCGGCGCCAGTCTCTTCCACTCGCCCGCACATCCCACAGCGGCGGGGCTGAACGACTGTTCGACTCCCCCAGGCGCCGTTTCCCTTTTGCTGCGCCCTGCCGGCCCGATGTCGTTCTCTTCCCCACGTTCTTCGCGGCCTGCAGCAGACGCAGGCTCGTCAGACAGCAGCAGGCACACCTCGAACCAGTCTGAAAAACACTCGGCCAACAAGGAAAAGGTCCGTGCATTGCCCGTGGTCGAAGGTCGCTTTGTTGACTTATATAATATACTTACAGTCACGCTCGCAACCACCGCTCTCCATCTCCCTCGCCCGCAACGACGACCAGCCACGCACGACCTCCTCAGCCTCATCGTCCCTCGACCCGTATTATTTCCAGGATCCATCGCCCACGGCCCTCCAGCTCCCGCCAATGCCCATGCCCCCGCCAGACAACCAGCAGGGCCTGCTCCCGCCCGCGACGACCTCCCCCAGCGAGCCCACCACCCCAGGTCGCGACCCGGCCTCCATCGACAGGCGCGCTCTCATCGGCGTCGGCGAGCTCGCCACCCCGCGCTGGACATCAAACAACCAGTCGCGCAAGTTCAACTGGGACGCGCTCTCCCCCGCCGCGCTCATGGAGGAGCCCGAGCGCGAGATTCTCGACGATAACGACGACCGCGACGATGGCGCAGACTCGCCATGGACTATCGAGGCCGTCGACGGCGACCAGGACGTGATGAACGACACGGATGATATCCCGCCCGATTCCGCCTCGGTCGTCAGTCCCGTTTCCTTTTGTTGTATTTTTTGTTCGTCCGCTGACGGGCCCATTCTCTTCCTCATCTCACACAGCTGCCCTCCGAGCCTGCGTCGCCCGTCAAGTCGCAGGCCGCGCACGTGTCGCCCGTCATCAGCCCGGCTGTACTATCGTCTCCGCCACGAGGCCTCCGCGGGAAGCACTCGCTTACCGAGGAGAGCGGCGGCGAGGAAATCCTCTATCCCCGCAAGCTGCGCGACTCGAGCGTGCCCCGCGTCCCGCCCATGCCGCAGCTCGCCACCCACGCCGAGCTCAGTGCCTCGCCTGGTGCTGGGGCCCAACCGCTTCCGGCCTCTGCCCCGGCGGACGCGACCGCGTTTGGCGCCGAACCCGCATCGCCACCGACCGCGTTCCGCAACTCCAAGCAGCCCACCGCTCGCAAGCGCACCTCGGACGAGTTTGCGATAGATAACGGCATTCTCGTCTCCAAGGGCACCGGCACCACCGCGTCCAGCGCCGCACGCGCGGACAAGGAGGACAAGGTCCGGCGACACCGTAGCCTCGGGAGCGGTGGAGCCATCACTACGCCTGCGGCGCGTGAGCGCGAGCGCATCAAGGAACGTCGCCGCACCGGCACGGGCCTCAACGTATCGACGCTGAGTAAGTCGCCGTCGAATAACTCGCTCGCGTCGCGCGAGGCGCATTCAAGGCACCCATCTACGAGCTCGACCACATCGCCCCAGGAGGTCGCGTATCGTCGTCAGCCGGACTTCTCGCACCTGCCACCCTCGCCGTCTGCGCACTCTATCCAGCAGACGTTCAAGACTGGTGGCACGAGCCCTACCGTTGCTACTGCGCCTGCACATCCGTCGGCGTCCGTCGCTCAGAGTCTCCTTCGCGGGACGCAGGAGGGCTGGAATGCCCTCGATGATACCACGACTGCTGAGATGCTTCGCAAGCTCGACGGCATCCCCGCGAAGAGCCAGCGTGCTCGTTCTTCGGTGGGAAGCACCAAGTCGTCCAGCCGTCCGGGCACCCCGGGCGCGATTAAGACTAGCACCACCCAGTGGGAAGGTATCGATGGCGGCAAGGAGGGAACTCGGAGCAAGCGTAGTAGCCACGAGCCTTCCGAGGACACGATTCGCAAGCGTGCGAGCATCGGGGGCGATAGCTTGAGAGAAGGCGCGAAGAGTCAGCGTAGCAGCCTTGGTCGCGTCGCCCAGGACAAGGACAAGGACCAGAGCGAGGACAGCGGCCGGGATATTCGTAGCCTGCGCAGCAGTGCGAGCAAGGACCTCAGCCAGGTGTTCGCTGCGAGCAAGGTCGACGCAGAGAGTCTCTTGCACACGGAATACCCCATCGACGACGCAGCCTGGTCGTCCAGCCAGCCATCGCCTCCGTCCAAGAAGGTGCCACTCAAGGACGGTACTGCAAGCGCGCGCTCGAGTTATGGCGTGCCGAAGCGTGGTTCGACGTCGTCCACGAATTTCACGGGCACGCCGACCTCCACCTCTCGCGACTCGACCTCCATGTCGACTGCTGCAACCAGTGTCACGTCGCCGTCTCTGTCCTCGGGACGCTATTCAAGCAAACTCCGCCGCAACAGCGCAGGGAGCGACGTTTCGAGCGTGTACTCAGGAGATGCTGCTGCAGCGCGCGACCGCGCTGCGGGACTTGCAAGCTCTGGAGGTGAGGGCTCGGACGATGCTACCGCGAAGATCATCCCGCCTGTTCCTCCGTTGCCCAAGGCGTACCAATCCGGCGTGCCGCCGTCATTCAGCTTGCCTTCTGTCTCGACGACCGCTGCGCCGAACGTGCTGTCTTCCTCTGTCTCTGCAGCGCAGGTCAACCCGACGATCACCGCGCACGACACTACGCCTACCGCCAATGCAGAGGGCCATCAAACTGTGCCGCTCAGCGTACAGACTTCCATGCCGTCGACGCCGTCTGCCAAGTCGCTCGCACCGCCCATCGGCAAGACACCGACGAAGAAGTGGAGCTTCTCGAACGCGCTCAACTTGAAGTTGCACTCGTCGTCCGAGAAGGACAAGGAGAGCAAGGAGAAGGATCGTCGCAGCCTGCACCCGCCCAAGTCTCCCCTCTCCCCGCGTACGAGCAAGCAGAGTATCACCGCACCGCGCACGTCCGATGCTGGAGAGGCCCAGTCGGCTGCGAAGCTTTCCGAGAACTGGACGCCTGTCGACCCGCAGTCTCCCAGGTTATCCGAGTCGTGGACGCCCATTGAACGCAGCGACGCGTCGCCCCGCACGTCTATTCACAGGCAGTCGCCGCACCCGCCGCCGTCCGTCAAGTCTGGTCGTTCGCGGACTCCTGATCGCGGACCCAGCCGCTCTGAGGCAGGCTCGAGCGCGAGCAACAACACGACTTCGGCTTTGTCTGCCAATAGCGCTCACCCGCCGTCTGGGAAGCGTCTGACGCCGTCGAACATACCCTTCTTCCGCCGCGCGTCGTCGCAGTCCATCCAGACACATGCGTCGAGCGGACCCGCGACCACACCGCCGCCGCCGCCTCAGCCGCATCCTCACACGATGCACAAGGGATCGAGTTCAGCGGGTAGCAACATCATCTCGGCGCGGCCGCCCATGACACCGCCCAGCGATGTGCCGCTCAGCCCGAGCACTGGCACAACCAGGAAGCAGGGCTTTGGAGGACTGTCGTCGCTGCTCAAGTCTTCCAGCCGCAAGAGTATGGTTATCGAGAAGGGCGACGAGAGGATCAAGGAGGCCGTGGCCAAGGTCAAGAAGGAGGATCGCAGCGAGAGTCGCATTTCTGTTCTCATGGGTCGCAAACGTGGCAAGGTCCGGTCTACAGTTTCCTCATCGCGCGCTTTGATATTTACTGATTCCCAAAGCAGACACTGTCGTCCACTGACGAGAAGAAGAAGGCCGAGGCCGCTGCAGCAGTGAATCTGCCCCCGATTCAGATGTCGTTGCCTAACAGCACCGTACAGCGGGTTGCGAGTCTTCGACAGACGGGCATGCACCCGCCCTCGTCGAGCGCTTCGTCGTCGACGTCCTTGCACAGGATGTCGACTGCTTCGACCAAGAACGCCAGCTCGTCGAGCAACACGGCAGGCCTGAGCAAGTCGTCGGACTCGTCCCTTCGTCTGCGCGCTCAGCTGCCGACTATCGCGGGCTCACCCTCGGTTTCGACTGGTGCAGGTGCTGGCAGCGTGTACGGCTCAATCTCTGCGTCGTCCTTGTCGAAGGAGACTCCGACCAAGATCCCACGGATAGCTAGTCGCAGCTCGAACACGACCTCTCCTGGACCGGCTATCAAGTCGACTTCCTCCCTCATCGGCAGCCGCCGTACCAGCCTCAACGTTGCGTCTAGCCAGACCTCGTCAGGCGAGGCACCGCCGTCACCTCACTCATCGTTTGCCGAGTTTGGTATCTTGGAAGACTCGGAAACTTCGTCCTCGCCTTCGAAGACTGTCACAGGCTCAACTCGTCGGTTGTCCGTCGCTCGTTCCTCGCCGCAATCGTCGTCTCGCATCGCTGCTCGCCAGAGCAGCGCTACAACAGTGACATCGTCGGTGTCGTCGTCTGCGACTCGTCGGCCCATTCGGGAGTCAATGAGCTTTGGTCTGCGCAAGCCGTCGAACGCATCCATCTCTTCTGTGTCTCTCTCGTCTGTCTCTTCTGGTCTGCCTGCCGCTGCTGCTTCGGACAACAATGCGCCGACATCGTCGTCTTCTTCACGCCCGTCACGATTCTCTGCACTCTCGCCTTCCAAGTCTCTCAAGCTTCTCAATGCCAAGGTCTCGTCTGCTCGCTCTGCTGATGCCTCTTCTTCGTCTATTCTCTCTGGCTCGCCATCCTCTAGTCGACAGTCACTGTCGACCCCGTCACCTGCTCCTGATGATGACGAGGTTCTTGGTGACCGCGAGATGATGGATTATATTCGTCGGCAACAGGCTCGCCGTCTTGCCACTGGAGCCAAGCCCGAGGAGCTGGAGGAGTTGCTCAAGTTCCCCGAGCCCATCCCGCCAAAATCTGCACTGACTCCAAATGGTGAGTTTCCTTGTTCGCTTTTCCTCAATTGGTATGTCTAATCCTCTCGCAGAGGTCCTCTCGTCGCAAGGAGTCGCCTCGTTATCGGATTACGAGCGTGAAGAGATCAACCAGTACCCAGCTGTCTACTACTACGGCAACATCAAGGACAAGAAGCCAGCGACGCGCGATCATTCGCAGTTCAACTACAGCTACGACGACGACCGTGGTGACTATCAAGTCATCAATCATGACCACCTGGCATATCGTTACGAGATCATGGGCACACTTGGGAAGGGCTCCTTCGGTCAGGTCTTGGACTGTCGCGACCACTGCACTGGCAACTCGGTCGCTATCAAGATCATCCGCAACAAACAGCGATTCCACCACCAAGCGTTGGTTGAGATCAAGATCTTGGACAACTTGAAGAAATGGGTACGAGCAGCATAGATGCCTGTTGACTGGAGCTAATGCCGCGCGCAGGATCCTGACGAAAAGCATCACGTTATCAAGATGCAGGAGTACTTCTACTTCCGGAATCACTTGTGCATTGCGATGGAGCTCCTGAGCATCAACCTGTACGAGCTGATCAAGGCGAACGGTTTCGTCGGCTTCTCGACGAACCTTATCCGCCGCTTCACGACCCAAATGCTGTCCTCGCTCGCGCTTATGCGCCATCACCGCGTCGTCCACTGCGATCTCAAGCCTGAGAACGTCTTGCTGCGGCATCCGGCGAAGAGCGGTATCAAGGTCATTGACTTTGGTAGCAGCTGTTTCGAGCACGAGAAGGGTGCGTGTTGAGCATCAATGTGCAGCTTGATGGCCAGCTCACATGCCCTCGCAGTGTATACTTACATTCAGAGTCGGTTCTATCGGTCGCCGGAGGTCATTCTGGGGATGAACTACAGCATGGCGATCGATATGTGGAGTCTGGGGTGCATTCTTGCGGAACTGTATACGGGTTATCCGATATTCCCCGGCGAGAACGAGCAGGAGCAGCTGGCCTGCATCATGGAGGTGCTTGGAGTGCCAGACAAGGATATCATCCGACGAAGCTCTCGCCAAAAGCTGTTCTTCGGTGCGTACCCGCTTACACACAAGCTAGCCACTGCTCATACGTCGCCACAGACGCGTCTGGAGCCCCGCGGCCAGTCGTTAACTCGAAGGGTCGCCGGAGACGTCCGGGAAGCAAGTCGCTTGCCGACGTTCTCAAATGCCAGGACGAGGTCTTCATTGACTTTATCGCGAAGTGTCTCATGTGGGACCCGGAGCGTCGTCTCAAGCCCGCGCTGGCGATGCGCCATCCCTTCGTCGCTGGTACCCGACGCGGTGTGAAGCCCACGAGCCCCGCGCCGACCAGCGGATCTCGCAGTCTGCTCAGCAGCTCGAGCTCGCGCAGGTCGGCCATCACAGACACACCGAAGAAAGTCCCCGAGACGCCGAAGAAGCCGACCATCAGCGGTCCTACGCCGCTCACGGCGCGGTCGAGCCATCGGACGACGGGCACGGGCTCGAGCGTGCCGCCGACACCGATTGCCAGCACGGTCAGCGGCGGCAGTCGGACGTACCGGTCCAGTCAACCCAGCAGCACATACTCCCTGTCAAGTCGCCATATCTCAGGTACTGTCAACGGCTACTCGGTGCGTTGACCTCATGTATGTCGAGTGTTATACGGGCGCTAACATGTCTCGTAGTCGTCGTCCAAGGCCTGAGAGGAGCCATTCGTTATGTCACGTTCTTTTCCTCGTACTCTCTTTCCTCTCTCTATCCCATGCTGTCTGGAAACACAGTCTGTGCTCTTTTGCTGTCGATATATCCATTTCACGTTCACGCATCCAAGCCCTACGTATTGCCCCTTCAAGCGCATTCTTCAGATGATTCACATACAATATTGCAGCAACACTCTCCTCCAAACTCACACTACTGTTTCTCTTCTTTCCATGACACATGACGTTTCACTATGGCTCCTCTCGCGCATACCTATGTTGTTCCTCTCAAGCTCTCTTCTACCTGCCTCGCCTCGCTCCAAGATATAGTAGTCGTGTATAGATTTCTGATGCGGACTCGAATCTGGGCGAGATGAGGGAAGAGGTGCGAGTTGACACAGGTTGCGCGGGAGCGTTGCATCTTCGTGGACTGAGCGAGAAATTGACGGTCACAGACACAACACAGAAGGTCGTGAGGAACAAGGTCTTGCTTCACGCGCAAACGCGCACAGCAAGTTTTATACAAGATCTCAGCTACCGCGAAAGCCGCCCCGCCCTCTTGGTGCGCCGCGTCCTCTACCGCGGTCGCCTCCACCGAAACCGCCGCCGAAACCGCCGCGCCCACGTCCACGGTCACCACCCCCAAAGCCACCGCGTCCGCGACCTCTGTCGCCGAAGCCGCCGCGTCCTCGTGGAGCACCGCGAGGGCCGCCCCTGCCAGGCGGACCGCCGCGTCCGCGCGTACCTCCGCGTCCGCGCTCTACAGGGCCGTTAGCGAGCAGCACAGTCAAATTCACGTAGAACAGCGTACTAGTTACACCTCCTGCGACTTTTGGTTTTGGCAAGAAGCGTTCCAAGGGGAGAAGCTTGTCGCCGGCAATGTAGACTTTGTCGCCCTTCTTGAAGCTGGTTGCGACCATGCCCTCAGACATCTTGACAGAGAAGTAGACCTCGGTGATAGGTCCAAGGATCTCGTCGACTTTGCCGATGGAGGATTTATTTTGGAGGTAGATGGGCGCGTTGAAGAAGGGGACTTTGTCCGCCATCGTGCTCAAGCAGAGCATCTCGTTCTCGACCGCGTGCTGGAACGTGCCCATTTCTGCAAACCTCTATTTGAGTATGGGTGTGAGAATATAGATATGAGGCGCACCCAGGACGGTGTCTGGTGGGCCAAAGTCGCGTTGTTGGAAGCCGCCGCGTCCACCGCCAAATCCGCCGCCGCCGCCGCGACCGCCACCTGCAAAGACGCGCGCAGAGACATAAGCTAGTAGCCAGTTGGGAGAAGAGAAGGACGACGAACCGAAACCGCCTCTGCCACGACCGCGACTCATTTTCGAGGGGGTAAAAGGGGAAGGTATACACGGAGTTTACGCCCGCTACTCCGCTTACGTCCCTTGGAAATGTTTCCACGCGCGCGGCGCAATGTCCGCGTCAACTTCGCCTACAACGACGACGAAGGCGACGGCGACGACACCACTGCTGTAGTTAATGGCGCGCTCGCTGCCAAGCTCTGTGCCGATGCCGGTCTCGAAGCGTCGCAGGATGAGCTGGTGCTGTCGCTCGCGCCGTTACACGCTCGCCCGGAGTCGCGCGGCGCGTCGTTGAGCTCGCTCGTTCTCAAAGTCAAGGTCTCAGACGCTGTACGTGCTTGCACTACCCCGTTACCCAAACGCTAATGAATGTGACGTGCTGCAGGTTAGCGGGCTCGTCGTCCCGCGCAAGTTGCACGACGACTACCCGGACCTCTTTTCACGTGCATTATCATCCACGTCCCCAGAGTCCTCAGAAGCCCCTACGCACTCTGTATGTGTCCTCAAGCCAGTCTCTCTCACAGCGGTCTACCTCGCAGCGCTCTCGGACGACGCGGAGGAACACGCACATGAACTCGAGACGTTTCTCTGCGCGCCGCACGCACAAGTTGTGCGACAGGCCGCAACTCTCAGCTTTAGAGTGCCCGACACGCGCGTCAATGGATATGCCAAGCAGAGACATAGAGACCTGAAGTATAAGGTCCTTGCATGCGAGCCTGTCATGCAGGGTGTCGTGCGAATTGGTGTGACGCGCTTCTTCGTCGCGCGCGCGCCGGAGGGCATCGACGAGCGTCCCGATCTCAACGGCGACTCCTCGCTTCTCGATGGTGACGACAGTGCGCTGCCGTCTCCGGTGTCTGACGCGTCGGACGCGTTCGAGATCGACGAACACTTCCTCGCATCCTCCCTCGTCTCTCCTCTCATACGACGCCCACCGTATACATATGCCGCCAGTTCGTCGGGGGAATCCACAGATCTCTCTTCTGAAGACGAGAATGGCCAGCCGAAACACCAGAACCTTGCTGCTGCTACCGTGGAAACTCTTGTTCCTCGATCTGCACCAGAGACAGGAAACGACGACGAAGAGGAACGAATACTCTATGTCTCTCCCCTCGTACTTGGCCGTGTGGGTGTCTTCAGTGGTGACTGGGCCATAGTCGGCCGTGAACGTTCTACGGACTTCCGCCTCGTCCGTTTGTTGACTCGGTCGAACTACGATCGAATATCGAGGTAACACATTACTTGCTACGCCGCATATCGCCCCTTCTGACGCGTTTCCGGAGTCAGCAGCAGGCCTTACACGCGTCACCCGTCCTGGCGGCGAACATACAACCAGACTTACCGCCTCTCACCTCGTCGTCGGACAGCAGAGTCACGTTGCGGGCGTCGCCTTTTGGGTCCCACACGCCGCCCATACCAACCGCACGGGCCGTGACAATCGCACGCGTTGCATCACCTGCATCGACGGATAGGACGTTGCAGCCGCTGTTCCTGCGTGCCCTGAGGTCGTTCTTTGCCGGTCGCAAGCGGTTGGTGAAGAAAGGCGATCTCGTCGCCGTGAAGATCGACCGGACGCATGCGTCTCTCATCAACCCGGACGGCGAAGACGATGGCGAGGTCGAAGACATTCTCTCTACTGTGTATGTGGCCTACTTTCTCACCTCCCGACGGACTTCATGTTGATTCTAAGGACAGCCGGAGTGATAACGCCACGGATGTGGTGTGGTTCAAGATCACTAACTTGGAGTACGACGTGCTTGACCTGCCGGACGACGCTGCTAGTGGCAGCGACAGCTACGTCGCCGCGACGATGGGCGAGCTCGGTGTCTGGGTTGACACGGACGTGACAAAGATGATGCAAAGCGGGCTTGAGCATTCACGCGTGCCCGATGTCCAACTCGACGGCGGTACGTCTGCACTTGCCTAAACTCTTCTCTCTGCGCGGAGACCGATGGCTCTCAATAGGTTTATCACGAGCACCACTGCAGGATAATGCGAATGGTATCAAGCTTACTGGGATTTTGAGCGCGTGCTTGCGGCCTGTGGCGTGGGAGTACCAATTGCACGTATCTGTTCTCCTCAAAGGTGCACGCGGCGTAGGAAAGAGCACGTGTGCGGCGGGCGTTGCACGGTCATTAGGTCTGCACCTGTACGAGGTCGGTACTCCCTATCCTATTTCATGCTGGATGATCACCAATCTGACCGTCATCTGTACATGCATAGGTCAACTGCTACGATCTCCTAGGCGAGTCGGAAGCTGCGACGGAGGGCACGTTACGTGCCCGTTTTGAGAGAGCGGCAGAGTGTGCGCCGTGCGTACTGCTGTTGCGGCATCTCGAGGCACTTGCGCGGAATTCTCAGGTGCTGGAGACCGGGCGCGGTGCGTTTGTGGCATATGTGGATGAGCTGCACATATTTATACCTAGCTTAGATCCTTTGGTAGTCGCTGCGCTACGCTCATGCATCGACGACCTGCGCGCGGCGTGGCGCACGTCCGAGTTCCCGGTGTTCGTCCTCGGCACTACAAGTGACGCGGACAAGCTGCCACCGTCGTTGTTAGGCTGCTTCAAGCACGAGATCGTCTTTCAGGTCTGTCTGGATAAGTGTCGGTTTCCGCGATATTCGTCTGACTCTTGCCGTAGGCACCAGCGGAGGCGGATCGTCTTGCGATTCTGCAAGGACTTCTCGCAGGTCGTAGCGTTGCTCCGGAGGTCGACATTCCTTCGCTGGCGACGCAGACTGCGGCATTAGTTGCTGGAGACCTTGTCGACCTCGTGTCAAGAGCCGAGCTCGCTGCGGTCAGCCGCGCGCTCAAGGACTCGTGCGTCTACCTTCTTCCTTCTCGCTAAGCACACCGCCTGAAGAAAATATAGGGAGGCATCGGATGTGACGGAGCAGGATGTGCTCCACGCTGGGATCGCGCTGACCTCGGACGACTTCGACCGTGCACTGGGCAAAGCAAGAGCAGCATACTCGGAAAGCATTGGTGCACCCAGAATACCCAACGTGACGTGGGACGATGTGGGAGGTCTCGCGGATGTCAAGTCGGATATTCTGGACACGATTCAGTTGCCTCTGGAGCATCCAGAGTTGTTCGCAGAGGGACTCAAGAAGCGCTCAGGTAATGCTCTTGTAGTAGTCTCTGCATGCGACGCTCAAGTTTGTCTGTCTTTACAGGCATCTTGCTGTATGGACCTCCGGGAACGGGCAAGACCCTGCTCGCAAAGGCAGTCGCCACCTCATGTTCGCTCAACTTCTTCTCCGTCAAGGGCCCAGAGCTGCTCAATATGTACATCGGCGAGTCCGAGGCGAATGTGCGGCGCGTCTTCCAGCGCGCACGCGACGCCCGCCCCTGCGTCATCTTCTTCGATGAGCTGGACTCAGTTGCACCGAAGCGCGGCATCCAGGGTGACTCCGGGGGCGTCATGGACCGCATCGTGAGCCAGCTACTCGCTGAACTCGACGGCATAGCGGAAGGAGACGGGGTGGGCGACGTGTTCGTCATTGGAGCGACGAATAGGCCGGACTTGTTGGACCCAGCATTGTTGCGACCTGGGAGGTGCGAAGATCCTTTTCGTAATGAGGGTTGTATCTAATCCTGATTGTAGGTTTGACCGCATGCTCTACTTGGGTATAAGCGACACCCACAATGCCCAATTGCGCATCTTGCAGGCCCTTACGCGCAAGTTCAAGCTGCATCCTGATCTCGACCTCGGTGACATTGCGGAGCGCTGTCCATTCAACTACACCGGCGCCGATTTCTACGCGCTATGCTCGGACGCAATGTTGAAAGCTATGTCACGGAAAGCCCAGGAAGTCGACGCCAAGATTGGTTCGTCGTGGTCTGCTGTCTGCCTCTCACCTGCTCACTGATTTGGCGCGTACAGCTAAGATCAACGAGTCGCCTACGGGTAATCATCCCCACCCGATGACGCCCCAATATTACTTGGCAGAGCTGGCCACCCCGGACGAGATCTCTGTGCTCGTCGGCAAGGAGGACTTCGAGGATGCGCTGCGCGAGCTTACCCCCAGCGTCAGCCAGAGTGAGTTGGAGCATTATGCTACTGTTCAAGCTCGCTTCGCGAACGAGACGATCGGCTCCAAAAAGAAGGGGAAAGGACGTGCCTAGCCTTTTCCTGCGCGGTCGGACACGTATCGTGCGGTGCGAATGAGAGCTTGGAGTGGAAGATGTATTGGTAATCGATACAGTAGTGCGTTGATATATACAGTTGCAGGATAGTATGCGTAGGTCTAGTTCCACGATGCAACGACGTCAGATAGAGAATCAAATGTCCACGAAGGTGCTGGCTGATCCTGCAGCTTTGCCGATGCTGTGTGGAGCAATGTGCGAACGACCGTACTGGACTCGCGCTGCGTTGCCTCCCTGGCGAGCGTATGTAGGATGACGAGAACGCTCGCACTAGGTACATTCTCCGCTACGAGATAGGCGGCGAACATTCGCCATGCCTTCGGAGCGTCTCGAGTCACATCGATCCCATGGCCCATGCTATAACGAGCAAGCATTGCCTTGAAAGCGTCCTCGCATCGCAGACCTTGCACGGATGCGTGCAGGGACTGGTTCACGTCGGCCAACGTGCTTGCTGAGAAAAGTTGGCTTCCGCCTGCTTTTAGAGTCTCCGAGAACACTGTCCCGTGCGCCCGGGTGTAGAAGCTGGTCGCGACGGCAAAATCCTTGAGCCCTAGGGAGGAAGGATACGGGGGAAGAGCTTCATATATAGGCTTGAAAAGGCGGAGGTAGGCGTGCAGCAAATGGACTTTGTCGAGGGTGAGACACTCGAGAAGTGCGGCGGACGCGAAAAGATGCAAGTCCTGATCTGTTTCGTGCGATGAGGTTCGTCGGCAGAGGTAATCGAGGTAGGCAGCTAGATGTCGATTGCCCTTGAGCGACTTGACGAAATTGTGGAGCTCCCAGAGTGTCCACTTCAGGCCCAAGACATAAGGCGTCGCGAGAACAGATGCTTCAGAAGATCCGGGCCGCAAGACGATACTGCGGCTGCCCTTTGGATCTTCACCGTAGCTCAAGAAGCCCGTCTTCTTCTTGACGAAGAGCGTTTGTGTGCGCAACAAGGCGGAACGGTGTCGAGGGACGTTTGCCACGTCAATGAACAAAGGCCAATAGCGAGGACTGTCGATGATGATGGACTGGATCATGTCAACCTCCGGGATAAGAGTCGGAGATACGAGGTGTGTCGTCCTCATCGCGTCGCGAGTGCGAACCCTCAAGTTGATAGGAAGATACACAACCTCTGAAGTATCGACGTCGCACGCGATCAGGCAACGGGGTTCAACTGCCAAGACCCAAAGATGACGAAGGGCCTGGACGTAACCGTTATTGTCGGACGATTCACGAGGGAAACGCGGGAAGAAGGCGGCGACCAGACACGCGATAGCTGCGTTCGATGTCCCAAGCGTATAGCGACCACCGCCCATGAAGAGCAGACCTATAGCCATATGAGCGGCGGCATGCACGCCGTACCGGCTTGGTTGGGTAGCCTGTCCATGAATCATGCGCATCCTGCGGAGCGAAGGTACATCGCCGGTGCCAGCCATGACGAGACCGATTGAGATCGCAATCATGTTGAGACCATCCTGGATGGCAGCGCGCCGTATTTTCTGTTCGAATGATGGAGCTGTTGGAAGGTGTTAGCTATGGCGATCACAGAAACGATGTGCAACTTACAAGCTTGCTCAGCGCGCTGTGTAAAGGCGTCAAAGAATTCGAGTAGGGTGCTATGAGCCTCCTTCTGTGCCGAGCCCGCGTACTTGAGACCGAGAGCCCAACATGCGCCGGCGACTATGTTGTAGTACGCGACTTCGAGGGGCTCGTTGCTGACATGAGGCTTCGCCATCGCCGACAGCACGATAGGCGGGACCTGGGATCTGACCCAGTCACGGCTTGTGCCTATGTCGTCCCATAGTATCAAAGATTTTGAAAGCGTGCGCAGGAATAGGAAGTTTGGCGGGATGTTGTCCAACGTCACAGCGATGTTGGGCAGCGCCACAATCTCCGCAATATCGCTTCGTCCACTCTTCAAGAACATGAGCCCAAGCGCGACGGATGCCGCCGGGGATGTGACGTTGAGGTTGAAGTGGGGACGAGCGGCGCGCGTGGCAGACGGTGGCAGGCCATGAATGTAAGTGCGAAGTCTTTCGACGAAGTCGAGGTCGGCGGGACTAAGCACAGCGGTGCGCGTGCTGCCGACCATGATCATGCCGAATGCAAGAGCAGACGAGACCGCATATGCCTCTCTGTTCTCTTGGCTCGGCTCAGAAAGTGCTGCCTCGCGCCGTCCTATCTCGCTCAACGTGACCTCAGCCATATGTCTGTGGCCCGTTCCGAGATACAGCAGCCCAAGGCCTGCGAGACCGGCAGCCTGGGTCGTCAATGGAACGTTGAGGTCCACACTTGGCGATGGTAATAGCGGCGGGGTGTGTACAGCAATGAGTTTGGTGACGTGTCGGTTTGCTGTCCCGACATTCGCTGCCGCAAGACCCAGCAGAACACCGACGGACGTGAGGTCGTGCTTCGGCGTCAAATAGCTGAACGTATGCCAAGTGAGCATGGACTTGAGATGTCCAGTCAAGCCCAGCCCGAAGAGGAAGCCTGCATGCTGTGGGCTCAGGTCTGAGGGTTTGTTCGACGCAATCCATGAGCTGTCTATAGCGCTCGTCGCGGGAGATATCCGCAGCCCAGCCGCGACGCCGTTGTGAAACTCAGCCCAGCTCTTGGACTCTGGTGGAATCTTCCCAGCTTCCGCAGTGAGGATGGTGTTCTGGGGCTGGATGCGGACGTCGAAGTCGAGCTTGGGGATAACGTATGCATCTCGCTTGACAGTCGATACCGTCCCAAAAGTGAAGAGCGCACGGCCGAGTGGCAAGGCAAGCGTGCGCTCGGCGACCTTGACCACCAGCTGCTGCTGCTCACGAGCAAGATCGTGCTCGCTGTAGATGTGGAGCATCGTCAGCACACTACAACACATATACACTATTGCACGTACCTTATATCCGCCATGCCAGGCATCGTTACTGAAGGTGGACTCGACGACTGCAACATGCGTGCGACCTCATGCAACCGCCTATCCTGGCCGAACCGAATATCCGTGAACCCGCCAATATTGAGCTCAACGCCCGACGCGCTCCGCACGTCCGTCGCAACGCCCGCGCGCATGTCCTCGATAATCTGGAACACGCGCCTCCGCTCCGGCGGCGCACTATCCGCCTGGAACAGGACAGGGCGCACCTCGCTCATGCGCGCGGGGTCCGGCCGCCCGACGAGCACGTACGCCTCAGTCGGCCAGTCACTCGGTGGGCACAGCTGGCACGCGCGCAACGCCTCCCGCACCGGGCTCGCGATACCCACAGCGAGCTCCTCGACGTCGCGCAGACTCCAACGAAATGCCAGCATGGCCCGCACCACATGTTCGGCGCGCCGCGTTGAGGACGGTACGGATGCGTCGAGCAGGATGGCGTACAATTGGAGGAGCTGGCGGGTCCGCTGAAGTGGGTCAAACTGCGCGCCGTTCTCCGTAGAAGCCTCGAACGAGAATATCCGCGGGATATCCGCAAGCGTGGGCCAGGAGCGTATCCGTGCCTGCTGTGGCTCCCCGAACAGCGTGCGGATGTGGTCGAAGATATCAGGTGGGAGGTGAGGTAGTGCGTCGAAGACATCTGATCGGGCAAGCGAGTGAGTTGTTGAAGAATACAGGGCGCAAGTGCCGAGTCGGACGCACCAGCTGCCTGGGCATTGCTCCAGCCTTCGACGACCGTAGGCGCCAGCCTGACCCAATAATCCGCCCACACTGGTCGCACACCGAGCGCGAGGCGTATGAGCACGGGCGCGAGCCGCGCGAGATCGCGTTCCTTCTGCGTCGAGAGCGCGTAATCCTGACCGAGGAGATGCAACGCATACAGGACGGGCGCATGCCACATCGTAGGTGCCGGTCCCTCCAATCGCACGCCGTGCTGAGAACGCGCCATGGGTGGCTGGATCAAGTGTGCGAGCGCAGGATCGTCGCGTAGCTCATCCGGTGCGCCCATAATGTCCCATGCTGACGTGGACGTGTTCGCCCAGGGCTTCTCCTGCGCCGGTACCATGAAGTGCAAGAATCGATACAGGGCTTGCGAAAAGATGTCAAACTCGTCATCGCCATTCTGAGTCGAAAGCGAAGATTGCGCGACGAATGTCTGGAAGAGTTCGAACGCCTGTTCTTGCGGGAGAGCGAAGGCTAATGCCGCGAAGCAATCACGCGTGAGGTCGTCCTGCGGCGCCAGGGCGAGCGTGAGGCGCGTCTCGGCAGAGCCGCCGTCAAAGACTACCGTCACGGAGGATCCGACGGCGTCCGTGAGCCGTACAATCTTTCCGTTCTCGACCATAGATGTATCCGACGCGTCGCCATTCTCCCACTTCATCGCTGTTGGGTCTGGTGTCTGCGTAGGCTCGGGCACCTCGATGTCGAGTTCGCGCATGCCGTATGCGAGGCAGACGAGGTTGTTGTCCGGTTTGACGACGAGCGCATCGGTGCCGTGGACGCGGACGCCAGAAATGGGCGTCGCAGAAAGGGCGGGCGTGTATCGCGGTTGGGCGAAGACGAGGCGCGAGTCGAGATACTGCTTTAGATCAATCGTCACGAGCAGGGCTGGTGCACGCAGGTGAATACCGATGCGCGAGGACCATCCCCAGGAGTATTGTTGGACGTCGAAGAGGAACGCGGATGCATTGTCGACGGATAGGCTGAAAGCGGCGTCAGTCGTTGTGCAAAGGAGCTTATGGTGAGATGAGCTCACCAGTCGGCGGCCAAGTCGCAAGAGAATAGCTTCTCTAGGAAGGCGCCGCCTTCGAGATGCGTCTGCGACGCGGACATGTGGAGAACGTCTCGCTCTGCGCGGGATGCGAGTGCCATGCGGTCCATGGCAAGACTCAGGTCAGCGCGCGGGGACATGGCGGCCCATGGTTGTGACTCTGTTGCAGGCACAGCAGTGGAGAGGGACGCGAGACTGATGGACGAAGGCAAGACCGTTTTGTCGAGTGTGCGCGAGATGCCGTCGTGCAGACTAAACGCGCTGATGGACGTGGGGAACTGGGACTGTGTTTGAGACGCGCTGTGCAGCTCGGGTACGTGCGATGCGCCAGTGTTGACCTCGACGCGCCAGAGAGTCAAACGAGAGTGACCGTGCATGGTGATAATGATGGCACAAGGCAGGGGCTCGACGTGTTCGAGCACGGTGAGGATGCGCTCGGTGGGAGGAAGAATGGTGGACAGGTCGTGGAGGTCCATGGAGCTACGGGATACCGAGTCTGCTTTGCCGACGGGCAGGACCTCTGCGAGCGGGTCGGTGAGAGCGAACAATACTGGCGCGCCGGTCTGGCGGGCGCTTGGAACGCGCTCGATGAGGATGCCGCGGGGATACATGGGCCAAGCGCGTTTTGTGAGGAAAGGGATGTGGAACGTGTACTCGATTCCGCTCTCGAGGAAGACGCGGCCGATTGTGCGCATGAAGACGAAAAGCGCGCGGACGCGTACTGAGGGCGCTGTGTCGCGCTGCTGGTCGTGGATGTTGCGCGTGAACGGCCCGAACGTGGCAGCGTCCAGTCTGGGCGTCGTGTTCGTGGCGGCGGTCGCGTTGGCAGCGTCCGAGGACGCGTTTGTGGGCGCCTGTGACTGGCTGGAGGCGTGCTCGACATAAGCCCAGCACGCGAACTGGACGTCCTCCTCCTCCGCCGTAAAGTCCCACTGCCGTTGCACACACGACCCGACGCTCACGACCACCCGGTTGCGCGTCCATGCGAGCTCCTCCTCGGCCCCGGTCCCGTTGGGCGACGCGCTCATCCTGCGCGCGAGTGTCGCATCCCGCGGCGTGTTCGTGATCCTCCGTATCGCACGCAGCAGCTCGTTCTCGTCTCCGTGTTTACTGGAGCTCGCAGTTGGCAGGCCTGCACGGAGCAGGCTCGACGCTGGCCGCACCGGCGAGCTCACGACACTCAACGTCCGCATCATCGGGGAGTGCCGGAAAATCTGGCGGTGTCTTCCGAACCTTCCGAGCCTTCCGGCCCTTGCAAGGCTCTTGCAAGGCGTCGGAATCTTGCGACCACATTACCAGGCATGGCAACACCATTACAAGACCGCGAAATATGCTAGTCTCTTGCAATACAATTACAATCCCATTGGCATTTACTCGGGTTCAGGGAGTTCTATCATCTTAGGCGCGAGGTGGGACGTCGACCCGCCCGCTGCAGCTATGCCGTCAGTCTGTCTTCCGTAAGCTGCTTGGTCTTTCTAATAATGTATTGTTCTGTCGGTGTCGATCTCAGCCGCGTCTGGACGCGACGACGCTTTTGGAGAGTGGTAGAGGGCCTTCCGGGCTGAGGCCAAGTCAAGCCGAGCGTCGGGTCAAAAGACCGGCGGTTGAGTTGGCCGTGTTTGGCTACTCGCTCAACTCTTCCCTCGCCCACTCGCCGAGTCCCCTCGTTCGACACAACCCGCACGCGCGCTGCATCCCCCCTTACACCTAAACCCGCGCCCACATCCCCTCAACCTGCTATTTCCAAGGACTGCAAGATACTGGCACATTTTGGGGGGAATTATAGGCGCTGCTTACGGTTTTGCGATTTTCAGGCCCGCACGAATTTTTCCTGCCGCGTGGCGCTCGCTTTGGGCCTTGCTTCTTCGCTGCCCGTACCCTGGTGTTCTGTTTCTTGCTTCGCTGCTCGTCGCTGCTCGTCGCTCGCTCTGGACTATCTGCTCGTGCACTTCTGCGAACACTGCGCGCGCGTTACTCACCGTCTTTCATTATAGGAACACAACTAACGCAACGTTGCAACGGTCGAAGACGTCTTCAAGCTCGCTCGATTCGTCGTACCTACTAGTCGTCAGGTGCTGACGTTCTGCGGCTCGGCGAGAGGTCCGTACGAATACTCTCGCAATCTATCGCTACAACCGCTGACCTTTCTGATGCCCAGGTGCGGTGCGGGTGCGTGCTCCAACGGTAGCCCGAGTCTACCTTCGCTACATCGCTCTGTTGTGTTGTGGATTATCCCCGCCGTCGTTTGGATCCTCGCTCTGTCATTCCTTCCCGTATGCTCGCTCATCCCGTTCCCTGCGCTCTAGCCTGTACTGTATTGTTCGTGTCTGTCATCGTCGCAATAGCAAAGTTTTCCCTTCAGTTCGAGCCTCGCGCTGGTCACAGAAAGAATCCAAAGCCGTCTACGTCTACGCGGTACATGCAAAGAAGACTCTGCCAGACGCTCCCAGATGGAGCCAAGCTGGCCATACAGAGGAAGCCTGGTGCTACATGGGCATCTTCCCCCAGCCTTGCGACGCCTTGCAAGGCGATTGCCAGGCGTCATAACCCCCTCTGATGGCCTTGAGCACCTGGGGAACCGTTGCCATGGAATGAGCACGGCCTTCGGCACCTTTCGGGCCTTGGAAGGCGCTTGCACAGTGTTTGGCATTTCGGCTGGAATCCCCCGATGATTCAAGCGTGTTTGGGGCTCCGATCAACACGCGCCGCACCCTCCTGAACTCTCAATTTTCTTTTGCACTGACGCGTTTGTATTGCGTGAGGCGCTTCGTAGTATTGCACGGAGGTCTTTGAAACCCACAGGAGTCCATATTGCGCGTATGCAGCGGCTACGGACTGCAGGTGCTTTCAAATCGGACCAGTAAATTTCGCATCGTACAGAGTCGTAGAAAAGACATTTCGTCCTGCCGAGAAAAGCAGTGATACATCGTCATCTTGAGTTGGTCAGTCGCAACATTGCACGTCCGTTAGTACCTTCTCCTCCTCCTCCGCGCCTCTAGAGAATACTTCTCATCTCTCTAAGTTTTCGACAGTCCTTGTCTAGAACCAGCTCTTGGGCTTGATGCGCACGATGCCCAGTAGGTCCTTGAAGCCCTGCGTGAGCTGGCGGCCGAGCGCCTGCGTCGTGGACATCTTGACGGGCTTGCCGTTCGCGGTGAACTTGTGCTTCACTTTACCGTTGATGAGCACCTCGATGTACAGCTTCGGATGCGTCGAGTCCACCGTGTCAACCTCGATCGACGTCCTGTATGTTTCGCGTTAGCCCGACAAAGGTTGTAAGGTGGAACGCCAAACGTACACTTTGTAGTTTCCGCCGGGGATGTGCTTCATCAACCTCTCCTTGGGCATAGTGATCGTCGTCGGCTCGAGCACGTCAATACCGCCTTGCGCGTTCTCCAACGTGACCGACTGCGTGTGGTTGAACAGCTCGTCGCTCTCGCGCTTCAGGTTGCTAATATGCAGCGGCCACGGGACGTCGAACATGCTGAGCGGGCTTGTGCTGATCTCAAGGAAGCTGCCGCCCAAAAAGTCCACCGCGGCGAACTGGTGGCGGTCACCGGAGAGCACAACCACGTTCGGCACGTGCGCGAGCACTTCGATGAGTGCGTCGCGTTCAGCGGGGAAAGCGCCCCATGCGTCGCGCTTCGCGTCGGCGCCCCACAAGTTCGAGAGCGGGACGGACGAGACGACGAACTTCCACGACGCGGTGCTGTTTACGCGGCCGAGCCAGTTGTAGAGCGCTGCGAGCTGCTTGTCGCCGAGCATCGTCGGCTGCACTTGTGCGTCCTCGGCGACAGGGATGGAGAGGTCGGTGCGGTACCGGCGCGTGTCCATGACGAAGAACGCAACGTCTCCGTGCCGGAAGTCGTAGTAGTTCTCGCCCTTGTAGTTGTCGTAGTTTACGTCGCCGAGGTACGCTCCATACGCGCCCGATGCGTTCGTATACGGCTCAACGAAGTGGTCAGCACCGCCGCCTGCGTAATTGTCTTTGAACTAGGGGGAGAGGAGTCGTCAGCTAAGAATGATCGGATATAGAAGCTACGCGAATTACCTCGTGGTCATCGTAGATGGTGAAGACCGGCAAACGCTCGTAGACTTTCCTGAAGCTGGAGCTGGCGAACACGCGACGATAAAGACGCTGGTACCACTCCTTGGTCGTGCGGCCCATGGGCACGTCGGCGTAGATAAAGTCTGGATCGACATGAGTTTGGGAGGTTCGCACAAATTCGAAGACAGAATACTTACCACCGAGGAACAACAGGAACTCCGTTGGCACATCATTCGACGGTGTCGGTAGCGGATCGCTCTCCACGACCGATGATGCTGCCGAGGATGTCGGGCCAGTAGGTGGAATGGTCTCAGGTTCGCTGGGCGTCGTTGCCGACTCGCTCTCCGGCGTCGCAGCAGCAGCGACGGGGATGACTTCCGGTGTAACGGGCGTAGTCGCCGCCTTGGGCTGTTCCGGCACTTCAGGTGCAGGCGCTTCCGTCTCAACAGGCTTTGGGGCGGCCTTCTTGCCCTTGCTCGCGGGCCAGAGGTGCTTCGCGAGGTAGTCGTAACCCTCGATGCGGTTGCCGCCGAGCGGGCTGTACGGGAAGTTGGGCGTCGCGCAACTGGAAACGAGGAACTTGAACCTGCTCCCACTGACGAGGCGGTGATCAGGGAAGGTGCGGAATACGATGGGTTCGGCGGGGTAGGGCAGTACGGTGTTGTTGGCATCCGCGAGGAGATCTGTGCGTGGGGTGAAGGGTGGTTAGCGTCCGATGGTTTGAGGGAGGTTGCGTCATGTGGCACTACTACGCACATTCGTAAGAGGAACTAGGATAAAGGCCCTTGAGCGTGGCAACAGCGACGAAGTCGTTCTCCTCTGCGAAGGCGAGCGTAGGGCCGTCTTTCCACGAGGCATTCGGGATGGCGGCGCTGCGGTAGCGAACCGTTGCGGTGGAGTTCGCGAGCGCAGGATAGCGAGCCTGAATCTTGACAGAGTTGTGCAGTACCGCGCCGACGCGGGTGAAGGCCACATCGTCGTACGAGGTGATGAAGGGCTGGAGGGTCATGTGGAGGGCGGCGAGGAAGAGCAGGGTGTTCATGACGAGTATGGTGGTCGTCTTGGAGATATCGAGGCCCAACAGCTCGTATGCGAGGTCTGAGGCGCGTTTCTGGAACGTTGGCGGGGTGGATACCACCTCTGCGGGGACGGCGGCGACTGTGAGTTCCTCTTCGACCTTGACGTCTCCGGTGACCGCATCCTGCTCGACCTTGACCTCCTTCTCGACGATGAGCGCAGTATCCACAGGCGGCGCTATCTCCTGTTCTGCAAGCGATTTTTGTTTTGATGCTGCGACGGTGGCGGCGAGGGAGATGAAGTACAGCGGCGGGAGAATGTACTTGCCCAACCGCGACGGTATCTGGGCATATTTAGTATATGGAATATCTGAGGGCGCTTAACGTACTATGCGCAGGTAGACCCAGGTCAGCAGTCTGAGGAGAAAGTTGGCGACGCCAGCCACTGTTCCTATCGTGTCCGCCATGACGACAAAAAACAAAGCTGCAGCGGCTTTTTCCGCGCGATCCTCGCCCTCTTGCACTCCGAATGCTCTTCCTCGACGCGTCAGACTGCCGGTACGCATACATTTTGCACTGTATAGTACTGCATTAAGCGCCCGCTACAGTGATGCGTGCGCCCAAGAGCGTAATTTCCTCGCCATGTTCAGGTATGCGCTCAGAAGTGCCTGTGACGTCTGCTTTACATGCGCACCAGGCTGTCCATGCTCTTCGCCCTCCTCTCGCTCTCCTTCGGTCTCCACACGAGACTCGCCCAGTTCACCGCTCATGCCCACGCCCACGACATCGCGCTCGCGGTCCTCCTCATGGTCTCGAGCATTCTCATGATTGGCGTCGCAGCCCGTCTCTTCTTCGACAACATAAACCGCATTGCGCGCAAGCAGGGCTTCGTGGGCATGACACCGTACGCTTTCCTACCTATCACAAGGGCTACAATAATGACATTCTGCGATAGATTATACAATGTGGTTTTCCTCGTCACCTGTACACTCGTCCTCGTCGTAACCGTCGTGCTCGTTGTCGACGGTTGAACGCGCTTCTCCTATACGGCAGCGGCGGCTGGCTTCTTCTTCTTCACCACTTTGATCCCCAAGGCGTTCACCGCGGCGCCGCCTGCGGTCTTGAGTTTCTTGGCTGGCGGTGGCGCCGGAGGCTTAACAGCGACTGCGTTCGTCTTGGTCAACAAGCTCGCGAGGTCGGGCGCGTCGCTGTCCGCTTTGCGCTTGATCGTCACGCTGCCCTCGCCCTTGGAGAACACCTGCTGCAGCTCGCGCTCGTCCTCCTCCTCCTCTAACCTCCTTCTCTCGCGCTCGTCTTCCTCCTCGCTGTCGATTTCTTCCATTTCGAGCCGCGCGAGGAGCGTGTCCGGGTCGCCAGAGACACCCTTGACGAGTCGTTCGTGTCGCGCATTGCGCGCGCGCACGTCCTGCAGCGCGTCCATGATGTCCATCTCGCGTTTCGAGTCCATCGTCCGGTTCTCGAGCGTCTTCATCGGGTTATTCTCCTCCTCCTCCAGTTTCGCGAGTCGGTCCTCCTCTTCGTCCACCGCGACTTCGCGCCACGGCTCGAAGTTACGCGACGCGCCGTGCTCGGCGGCGTAGTCTGTGTTCTTCGGGTCCGTCTTGAAGGTAATCTCGGCAGAACATAGCGGACTATTATAGACGTCAGTTACATTGTCGAGCTGTGTAGAAAGATGTAGCGCACCATTTGATATAGAAGCGGAATATCTTGATACCATAGTAGTCCTCGCCGTCGACGGTCTCCTTGCGCGCGTTGAACTTCTTGCCCTTGTATACATATTCGCCGCATGTGTTACAGCGCCTGGAATACGCCGTCAGTACGCCGCCACGCGCTACGAGTTTCGTGAATACGCACATGGAGAACGGTGCCATGAGACGGACGACCTGCTGCCTGTTCTTCGGCCCCCGCCTGCGCGGGATCTTGGACGGGTCGAAGTCGGGCGGGTAGTACTTGTTTAGAACTGCACACGCGCGTTAGCTATGTTCGTGCAGGCGGGTGGAAAATGCGTCGTACCTTTACGTTCGGACATGGTGATGAGTCGGGCAAAAGTGCCGCAAGTTGCCGAAAAGGGCGCGAGGGCCGAAACCAAGCGAACAGTGTAGAAGTTATCTAGACGAGGATGGCATGCCTTCACGCCACGGATGAGAATAGAGATATCATGTTAAATAGCAGTGGTAACAAGCAAAAGGAGAGTGGGGTCGCGGGGCATTTTTCTCGCGTTGTTCTTTCTTTATTTTCAGTGTTGTTGTCGCCGTCCAGAACGTCACGGTGGTACAACCAAGCACTGAATAGGACGTCGAACGAAGTAGATAAAATGGTCACCGGTTACCGCACGGCTGTGTTACGTGCATCTCGGGAAGTTTGCCGGGGGGTATAAAAGAGGACGCCTTTTGTCATGTTTGTGCCATCACCCGATGGCGGACCTTGCGAATCTTGTCGCTGCCCTCTCCGTGCTGCCCACCCCAGACGTCCCGGATGGCGTTGGAGGTGGCGCCCCGGATACGGAAATACGCGACTTCGTCGATTCCCTAGCCGGGATATGCGTTCAGGCGCCTGAGGACATCTTCGCCGTCGCCGTCCACGCCACCGTACCCCAGGTCACGGTGTTTGTGACCGCCAATCGTTTAGATGGATCTCTCGATGCTGCATCAGTTCACCTCCTAAGCGTCTGGGATCAACTGAAGAAGTGCGCTGCGTTTCCTACCAAAGGCTCAGTCGATCCCGAGTTTGTTGCGGCAGCACAGGCCTTACTCGCCGCTCAGTATAAGTTCTCTTGGCCTGCAGTTATATCTAGGCTCAATTCCAACGCACCCGCCATCGAGGACGCTCTCGACCATGTCTTGAAACTCCCTCAGGCGTCCTCTCCGGAAACATCCACGAGCGAGCTCTCCAACGAACAGAGGAAATTCCTCGATACCTTCCGTACCATATTCCTGGCGGCGGTCGACGCAACTAGGAAGTGCTCTCCAGCTTCGGACCCTCCATCTGCTGTTGCGCAGGTTCAAGGAGCTATGCTGCGCTTGGCAGAGGAGGTTTCGCGTGCCGCGGAGGATGATAAGCTAGCACTGGGCTTCGTCGAGCGAACGAGTGAGCATTGGCAGTGTGTGCTGGACGCATTCCGTGCTTATTTGTCGTACAGCTTCCATTCCTATCCGCCATAACGTGCGAGACATTGTCTGGCTCGCCCAGCCGATGAAGACGTTGCTCCGATTCTGCATGCGTTCAACGCACTTCTCACGCTGGGCCGAGCTTCAAGTCAAGGTTGAGTGTCTCCCTGCCCAGAGAGGCATGTTTATGATCAACCCCGACGACTCGTACCTGCGACGACTCATAGAAAGGCCTCCCACCCATCCATCTACGATCATTGACATTTACCGCACCAAGGTCGACTTTGAAACCCACATCGCCACGCCACTGAGGACTTTACAGAGCAAGTATGCCGCCGCCGCCGCCGCCGCTCCTCCTCCTCCTCCTGTCTCTACAGATCCCACCTTGTTCGATGGCCTAGTGCACCCTGAATGCACGCTCGTGCAGCGTTTCCTCAACCCTCAGGCCCAAGGCATCGCTGCTACGTACATCGGTACCTCCGAACCAAGTTGCCTCGCTTGCACCGAGTACTTCAGCACGTTGCGTACATTTGGGTACCATGTCTACACTCGTTGTGGATCAAATCGCGCTGCCATCGACTGGTGCCCCCCATCCGATTCAGTGGATAACCACCAGGCTATTCTCGAGGAGATGGCGAGATCCCTTAGATATAAAGTGCGCAGGGCAGCTGTAGAGTCGTAGTATTATAGAATCCCCGAGTCGCGATTTGCCGTCCTGGTCGTAGCTTTGCGCTTTGACCAGTGACCGAGCCTTCCACTCTCAGGAGGTCGGAGCGCAGCGACGACAAGAGTTGTATCACATCTGCAGAAGCCACTGGAGGAATAGCGGCAGTAAGCGGCCTAATCGCTGACGCAGACATTGCACCAAAACTTAAAAGAGAGTCGCGGGGCATTTTTCTTTTTCAATGCCCCGCGACCCTCTCTTGCTGCCCCTTTTTGAGTTCTAGTTCTAGTTCTGTTAGTATCATCATGTCATGAAGTTCCGTTTCCAATCCTCCCATCCGGGTTAGTAGTCTATCCTCTTCCGATTGCTATTGATACAGTTCGTAATCCGGCCTGCGGATCCGATCGTGGCTGACCGTGGGCGGGTTCGAACTCGGGCTCTGCAGCGCCGTCGTTGCGAACCTTGTGAGATGGCTGCCACTGCACCAACTCGCCCTGAGGTAGAGAGATCGTGTGTTCTATTCGTCAGAATTCTCGAATGGGGTTCATCAATCGAAGTGCATCCTCTTGCAACCCCTCGCAATATTCCTTCCCGTCACTATACATCATTGATCGTCCGGAAGATTTCTAGAGGATTCCTCGACAACAACGGGAGTACGAAGGTTGCTAGCATCGGCCCGGAGTCGTATCTGAGGCTGGCATCCTTCGCGACGATGGGTCATGTCTTCTCGATCCTCGCCTGTACATCAATCTCGACAGCGACGGCAACTGAATGTACTACCGAGCACGTCCGCGGGCTCGAGAGGTTATGTCCGAGCAGCGGCTACCGGACCCGGCGCTGACATGGACATTCAGGGACCTTGAGATTGATTCCGCGGCGTACAAGGACCTGAACGTTCTATTCCTGGTTACAGTTGCTAAGAATCTATTAGTCGACCCTTCTCGCGCACGAGGAATTTAGATTCTAGATTGCGGCTGGAGATGTCACCGTGAAAGGCACAACTGTACCCGTAACAGGGCGTACCCCCTTCCAAGTACGCCATACACTCAATCCAACGAAGAGAGTAGGATGGCAGCAATCATGGATCTTCTGTCCATAACCACGGGTCGCGAAGAATGTCCTCTATCTCGGGACGTCTCCTTTATTATGACTTGCCGCAAGGAGTACAGCCGCTGTATTCTAGCTATTCATTCTATTTGGCGGAGGGATACGACGCGGGAACACTATGATGGCTTAGCAAGATTTAGTATACATGTGGTAATCCCTCAGAGATGTGTAAGCTAACTCGTCATGGATGCGCCTACGGTCGACCACAGCAACTAACGTGGAGACACTATACGCAACAAAGGATTCCTTGTGGTTATGTGCCTGGGAATATCTCTCTCTCTGAGGGTAGGTGACGATTATGCCGATAACAGCACTGCGGCAAGCGCCGTAAGGCTTCCATAACCTTACCCCGCAACTTCGGGAGATAGCTTACACGATTGCTGCGTACAGGTCCCATGCTCTGAATGTCAAGTCCTGACTATTGAGTTGTCGAAGCGTCCTGTGCCTCGCACGGCCACCTGAATGGAAACATCTGCAGCCCCGACTCGCCTAATAGCGGTGGATCCAAATAGACAACACGCGGGAAACTCGAGGTGACGACACAGCATGTTTGGCCTGCGTTGAAGTCGAGTTGACTGCAGGCGGCCAGGCACACCCTTCGGCAAGCAAAAGACTCGCGCGGACAAGACAGGCGGAATATGTGCGCAGCAGGAGCCCGGGATGTAGCCCGAGTCGCCCACGCGGATCTCCGTACAGAGGCCATTGCCGTACAGGTGGCAATAAATTAGGCGACAGCGCCCTCCGTCGCCAAAATCGCCGCCGGCGTACACGTGAGCACGCGCCGCGACGATCTCACGCCGGCGGAACGCATCGTGCAGCACATAAGCACATAGCCCCACGATGAGAAGGGAGATACAAGTGACGCACAGGAAGGAGGAGGAGCCCCGTTCCGAGACGTCGTGGGCCGTGTATCCCTGTCACTGGGCATCGATCCCGGTGCGCTGGCAATTTTTTCGAAATTGCGCCGCGGGGCCTGTGTGCTTGCGGCGTCGATCTGGCAAGATAGGCCCGAGAGAGAGTCTCGAGAAGCGCACAATCATGCTTCATCGAGTAGGGATGGCATGTCTTCGCACTTCTCGAATGGGCCGCAAACAACCGTCGTTCAGATGCCGGCTGCCGCACCGGGCTCGCTTCCCGGACTCGCCGATGTGGCTGCGCAGGTGATGGTGGCCGGCGTGCCACAGACCCAAGCGGCACTAGAACGAACTGTCCTCGCGAGCTGAATGCGTGGCGTCTATACGACGAGATTGGGGTACTGAAGCGGAAGGTGCCGCGCCGCAACGGATTGCGTGCCAAGCGGAGTGTTGCGTGCCTGAATGGACGATCCACAGATTCCACACGTGGTAAGGTGACCGTGTTTGGCGTTCGCTTTGCATAGTTCTAATCAAGAAGTTACAGGCATAAATACTACCGTCATACAGCGAGCGAGTCCGACGAAGGGTCTGGCCTTCGCGAGTGTATCGTGGGTGCGTCATTCGGCGGTGGTGGTCGAAGCGGCAGCAGTGTCGGCGGGAGCCAGAATGAGGTTGAGGCCGTCCGTGACCTGGTCCTCAAGCGCGCGCTCGTTCTCGAGTCTGACGAGCGCCGAGCGGTCACTCGGCTGTACAGCGAACAGGGCGAGCTGTCGTTGTCATTAGAGTCACTGCTCCAACCCCTGGAAACGGAAACAAGTTGCAGACCTGGGGAGAGTTGTGATCCCTGGGGATGTTGTAGAGAGCCGCGCAAAGATCGATCGCACGCCCAGCGCTGATGGACTAGGAAGAAGAAGAGTGAGAAACGGAGGTGAGAGTGAGGTGGAGAATTACCTTCTTGAACCAAAGGAGCTTGTTGTCCGCTGCGGGACGGCCGAGTTGGTTGACGCGGACGTGCACCCTGTTATGTTGAGCGAGGTTGGGCTCCCGCGTGTCCGCAGGTTTCGCACGATGTCGAAGCTTCATCATCTCCAGTGCCTCGTATCTGGCGCTCCTTGCAGGATCCGCGGGAGGTCTGGAGATGCGTGAGGACGACTGGGAGGAGGCGGACGATCGCTGTGGGATATCGAGGAAGTAGCGCCTGAGAAGGGCGTGCGCCTCTGCGTTCCGCTGTGGAACTGGCTCCTGTGGGAGTGGAACGCAGTTATGAGACGCGGGTTCTCGATGGCTGCGATTGCGGGAGGGCGCGGTGTTAGATTGTGTCCGGGGACGCGGCTCTAGGGGCTGCACTGACTAGGCGCAGAATGCGAGCTTGCAGGCGTCGCAGAGCACGCTAGATTGGGAGGACATGGAGTCCAGCGATGGGTTGTCGCAGGATTCGAGCGCGCAGCGGGCGAGATGGGTGACTGGCGCGTCTCTGTCTGGCGTGGCGGGCTGGGCGGGTGCTGGTGTGCAGACATGCTGGTGGATGTGGTCCCTGCAGTATTCGTTGGTGCAGGCGGTGCAGACGATGGGGAGGAAGTCGACTATGCCGCAGGTTGCGCAGCGCGAGCCCTGCTGAACGAGGGCCATGGGAGAGAGAGGAAAGGGAGCGTCGGCGGAGCTTCGAACCGACGCCCGTTCTTGTCCGCATCCAGATGCAGCGTCTCAGCTTCCTCAAGCCCGGATCTCTCGCAATCAACCCGGGCTCGCTCCAGGACAGGGACAGCGACCCCCAGCTTCTCCAGGCGGCCCCCGCCGCCGGCAGACACGCCCTGCCCATCGCCAAGCACAGTGAGCAGCGCCCGCACCTGCTAAACGCGTCAATTCACGCGTTTTCGATGCAGAGGACAAGCTGCTGTACTGCGTAGAACGTTACCCAGTCACCATCGTCGTCGGCCAGACCGGTTGTGGCAAGACAACGCGTGCGCCCTACCCAGCCTGCCCCATTGGCCCGCGTCTTGACTGAGTGCCAGAGCTCCCGCAGTTTCTCTACGAGGCCGGCTGGGCGCCCAGGGGCTCTGTTATTGCCTGCACACAGCCCCGACGCGTCGCAGCCACGTCTGTTGCCAACCGCGTCGCCGCCGAGGTCGGGTGTGTGCTGGGTGACGAGGTGCGTTCACCTCCGCTCTATCGTCGCCTGCCACTCACCGCGTCGGACAGGTGGGATACACAATTCGCTTCGAAGACGTCAGCGACAAGGAGCGTACGCGAATATGCTACATGACAGACGGCATTCTCTTTCGCGAGACCATGATCGACCCGCTGCTAAGCAGGTACAGCGTCATAATGGTGCGTTTCGCGTAGTTTCGTCCCCCTCGTGCTGACAGTCACAGGTCGACGAAGCACACGAGCGCAGCCTGTACACCGACCTTCTACTCGGCGTTCTGAAAAAGTCAGTACATCCTTCTATTTGTGTGTTTTCCAATTCATGAATATATAGGATACAGCGTAAACGGCCTTCGCTGCGCCTAATTGTCTCATCGGCCACACTTGACGCAAAATCGTTTCTCGATTATTTCGAGGCTGGTGGTCCAGGCGGCACTGCGACCGTCGTTAGTCTTGAAGGGCGCATGTTCCCAGTCGAGGCGGCGTATCTGAAAGAGCCCACACCAGACTACGTTCGAGAAGCTGTTCGCGTGGTCTGGGAGATCCACCTGCAGGTGTGTTGAACCCCCTCGAGTCACTGCTCTCGGTTGACAAGCAGTAGCAACAACCTGGGGATATTCTTGTGTTCCTTACCGGGCGAGAAGAGATTGATCGGTGTATGGAAGAACTCGCCGAGCTCATCCCGTCGTACGTTCATTCTTGAGACGCCTACGGACTCATTCTCACATCTCGCAGCCAACCGCGACTAGCTATACGCATGTCCCTGCTCCCCTTACATGCAGGGCTGCCCTCCGATGACCAGCTGAAAATCTTTGAACCTTCGAATCCCTCTCTGCGAAAAGTCGTCGTGTCGACAAATATCGCCGAGGTACGATCCGCAGATCGCGCTTCCTCCTCCCCTTGAGGATACTCAAACAATCCAGGCTAGTGTGACCATTGACGGAATTCGCACTGTCGTGGATTGCGGCTTCGTGAAGGTGATTCATTCGCTCAATCATGATTCTCGTGTATCCTGAAACTCATTGCCCGTTTTGCTCAGATCAAGACGTACAACCCTACCACTGCACTCTCGACGCTCGCGACGGTACCGATATCTTTGGCGTCTGCTACTCAGCGTGCCGGACGCGCCGGACGCACGTCCTCAGGTGTATGCTACCGTCTATACCCTGAGTCGGCCCTGGCGGCACTTCCCCGCACAACGGCGCCTGAGATCACACGCACGGATTTGACGACGCCAATCCTTCAGCTCAAGGCGTTGGGGATCGACGACCTCGTGAAGTTCGAGTGGGTCACAAATCCACCGGCGGAAGCTGTCCTCCGCGCTCTGGAAGGACTCGTTGCCGCAGGCATGGTCGGCGAAGATGGTCGGCTCACTGTCGACGGTGAGAAGGTCGCGGAGTGCCCTGTAGAAGTGGGAATCGCGAGGATGGTATGTCGTTCGGTGCCTTTGCCACACTCAGCTCACCGTCCGCCAACAGCTCTTCAGCTCCAGGGACTATCAATGCGGCGAGGAGATCCTCACAATTGCAGCCATGGTCGCCGTACAGGTAAGTCTCCTGCTTCGCTTCGCGCCATTCAATGGACGCTGGTGGCGTCGATGCTGAACGGGGGTTATCATGCATCAGGACGTGTTCGTCATTCCAGAAGGCGCCGCGGGGGCGGTTGCAGAGCTCGAGCGGAGGAAGTTCACCGCGGAGGAAGGGGTAAGCGCCATATTCAATTATGTTCTGCTGCCGCCACGCATAGAGTCTTACTATCTCCCCTCTTCCTTGCTTCCTTCTGACAGGACCACTTGACCCTTCTGAACGGTGCGTACCCTCTCTTTCGTGTCTGATCTCTGCGCACTCTCTGACGAGTTCGGTGCAGCGTATAACGCGTTCAACAAGTTCGGACGTTCTTCGTCTTGGTGCCGCTCCCACGCACTGTCCTTCCGCGCCATGTCCCGCGCCGTGTCCATTCGGGGTCAGCTCAAGAAGTACATGCAGCGGTTCAACCTTCCTCTTCAGTCGTGCGAAGGCGACGCCAAGCGCTTGAGGAAGTGTCTCGTGGCGGGCTATTGGCGGAACGGGGCGCGGTGGACGGAGGACGGCACGTACCGCTCAGTACGAGGCAACATCGTGCGTCGTTCTTCGGCGACTTCTGCACGATCTAATACGCTGCTCAGGTTCTCAGCGTTCATCCAAACTCCGTGTTGTTTACGCGCAAGCCACGAACTGGGTGGGTTGTATTTCACGAAATCGAGGAGACCAAGAAGACACAGTACGTGTAGCGTCTTCTGGTAAACCCCTTCTGACGTAGCTCGCAGCATTCGTATTCTCACAGAGATCGACCCTGATTGGCTTCTCGAATATGGGCACAAGTACTTCGACAAGCGGACGGGAGCAAGTGTGTAGCATAGGTAAACGAACGCCACCCAATGTATCCAACCTAGATCTAGTAGAAGTGTAACACCAGTATCACTACTCGTCCCACTGAACAAGGACATGCTCCTCGCGCCACACAGCGATGGGCTCCTTTCCAGACGAACAGTCTGCGCTACAAGAAAACACCATGCACGTACCCCACTCCATCCCACTCCGTGCGTCCGTCACGCCCTTCTTGGTGAGTACGCGCTCTATCTCGGCTTTGCGCTCCTCTTCCGTCTGCGTCGCGGACGTCTTGGATGACTTGAGGAAGTTGATGATGCTTGGCATGAGCTGGCACTCGAAGGTACGCGGCGCGTCGCAGTGCGGACAGCGCGGGAGACGCGAGGGGTCATACGGGCGTTTGGGAGCAGCGGTGTTGGCTGCGAACTCTGCTCGGGTGACTGCCACTGCGGTCCCTGGTGCCGGCGTGGAAGGGAAGAGCTCGTCGTAGATCTTATCTGCTTGGTATGGCAGGGGAGTACCCCCGAAATCGTATCTGGACAACTATTCAGGTCGTGCACCGTGTATGGACAAGACAAGACTTACCGGACACCCTGCTGCGGCTCGAGGGAAACGCGTTTGATGAAGCGTTCGAAGAGACTGTCAAGCTTCATGGACTGCTCGTACGCCTCCATGGCCCACTTCAGCTCCTTATCCTCCTTCCCGCCAGAGAAATCGTCGTCTAGACCGTCCTTCGCATCGGATTCCTTTGCTGACGCAGGAAGATATTCGCCGACCGACTTGACGTACAACGGGGCGTACGGGGTGAGGGACAACCACGGCCGAGGAGTGCCTTCATCGAGCTTCAGGTCCTCCAACGCGGCTGTGGCGGCTGCTGCTGCATCTTCGTCTTCGGACGCCGTACCCTCGTCTGACTCGTCGCCAGATGAGCCTTCGCCATCGTCATCGTCATCTCCAAAGCCACCACCGAAGATTTTGTCGCCCAGACCGGACGATGCGGTCTCTGCGGACGACATCTGAAAGCCAACATGAGAAGGCACCTTGCCGCGTACTCTGAACTCACGCTGAACGGGTTGCCACTGGGTGCTTTTGGCTGTTTCGCCTTCGCTTTCGCAGCGTCCTTCTCTTCTCGCTGCTTGCGTTTTACTTCGAGCTTTTCGGCATATTTTGCATTGTATCGTACAGCGCGCCATGCGCGGACACTACGCGCGCAATAAATACATGGACAAAACCCCGGGCAGCAGCAGTGAAAAAAAACGCACCTACCAGGCTTGCGCTGGCATGTTCCCCGCGAACAGGCCCACATGTACATGACACGGTCGAGCGGGCTGTTCTCGAGGGGACACCAGAGCTGAGCGCAGAGCTCCATTGGCTGGGAGCAGTTTTTGCAGGCCGAGACGTCGGCGGGCGGTTGATGCGCAGTCAAGAGTACCTGGCACGATGCTCGAGATGGGGTCCTTGCAGCTTACTCAAGAGGCATCGCGCACTGGTTGACCACCGAAGCGAGAGTATGTGGGGTTGCGCAGGTGGGTGTCGTTGTCCATCGCACCATCGGGCATGCCGAGCTGGACAGTGGTCTGGACGCCGGACTCGAGCTCGTCCTCAGAGTCAGTGTATTCGTCAGAGCTGGACATCTAGAGAACGTGGGTCAGCGACGTGCGACAAAAAAGTTTGGGACGCGTGAAAAATTTTCAGGAAAGCATGAATGGTATAATAAAAAGTGTGTCGTCAAGCACGGGCATACGAGAAACTCGTGCACCACGAGAGTCGGACTCGTCATCAAGTAATCATCCTCAGAGTTTGGAGTACAAAGAAATAGAGACTCACGGTTTGGATGAGGAGAGAGGAGAGAAGCGGAGACAGCCGATTCTCCCTTTTACGGCGATGGGCGCGTCGAGCTCAAAGCCCGCAGAGACCGTCGTCCACAACGAGGCCGCAATACACGTCAGCGAGCAGCCCGCATTGTTTTAGTCGTCGTTGACGCGCTCGCAGTTCTCGCAGGATCTCGTCAACCAGCTCTCGGACCAGATCACAAGTCCCAATGTCACCCCAGAGCGCCAGGCCACGCTCGACGCCCATGTCCGGTCGCGTATACAGGCAGAGATGGCCAAGCTGCGCCAGGAGGAGCAGGAGGTTATGCGCCAGATAACGACCGCGCTCGAGAAGGAGAACATTGACCGCGAAAAGGCCCTAGACGGCGCAGACTCGGCCTCCCTCAAACACGATTTGGAGCAGATGCAGGCCCGTATTAAGGCTTTCGAGGGTCGCAAACGGCTAGCGACCGAGTTTCCCCAGGTTCAGCATGCCCGCGACGCGCTCGTTGCGTGTTACAAGTGCGTCATGTGCTCGCGCTCGTTCTGCTATCTTCACGCTCACCCTGCACAGGAACAACCTCACGACGTCTCTGAACTGCTATCAAGAGGTAGCAGAGTTTAAGGATGCTGTCGCAAAGGTTGAGCGGGTGCGTTCGCAGCGTCACGCGCCGTGCATGTAACTGACAAGCTTTCCCGCTGCCAGAAATTTGTAGAGTCGCTCAAGACAACATAGACGCGTTGTACATTCTATTCGGCGTTCTTACAGTTAAAGTTACAGTTACAACGGGCGCGCGTGCAACAGGCCCCCCAATATTTATCTCGAAGTCCAAGTCAATACCGAGCCAACGCCTGCTGTTGCTGGTGCTGCAAATACGACAGATGGTGCACCTGGCCCTCCGACTCGCGGGACGCCATCGAATATACGGACGATGCCCGGCTCAGCTTGCCGCTGCTACTGAACGAATGCCCCTCGTGTTCGTGCTCGTGCAGCCCGGTGCTCCCATAGCTGTCATACGACGACGCCACCGCCGTTACGTACTTGACCTGCCTGGGCTCCTGCGGCGCGCCCGTCTTCGGGAACGTGAGAGACGACTTGGGATATGCGACCGGACTGGGCGGGCGCGGGATCTTGGTGCCATACGGCGAAGACGAGCGCGTCGAGGATCCCTGCTCCTCTTGGATCGCGAATAACTTAGTCGACGGCGCATGTCGGCCCTGCGACTGTGCAGGCGTCGTGAGGAGAAGGCACTTCTGCGACTTGCTCGGCGACTCGGGCCGCAGCTGCACGTTGACGGCCTTGGTCTTCCAGTCTGCGCCGGCGCGCGAGTACGTCGAGCTCGGTCGGCTAGGCTTCTCCGGGATGCGCAAGTGCGCCGGCTGGATGAAGTGCAGGGACAGGACACAGAAGTTAATATCGCGACCCCGTTTCACGTCAGAGAGAGTGCACTCTACTTGCCTTCTTCGTGACGGGCTGCATGAGTCGCCAGCCCCACCACTTCCAACCGATGGTGACAATGAGAGTGAGGAGAACTCCAGTCAAGGTGCCCCCGACGATGGCACCGATGGGAATGGACGCGCCCTGCTGCGTCGGCTCGACCGCTACGCTTGACGGCCCAGGCTTGTACACCGTCTGCGTTACGATTGTCGCGCGGGGGAGGACAAGTGCTGGCATGGTGAGGTTGCTGGCGTCGGTGCGGTTGCGAGTTGGGAGAGAAAGGACAGTGGCGAGTCTTCGCGAGTGAGAGACACGCGCGATGAGATCTGAGGCAGAACAGCGGGGTGAGAAAGGGTCTGGCGCGCGCTGAGTCGACCTTACGGCGAGTATACATATGGCACCGGGCCACGAGGCGGACGCGAAACCCTAACTGACTCCGAAGGCGCGACGAACACGCGCAACGCGCAGTCTTCTGTCTTCTAGTGTGTCGTCGCGTCATTCGTTCTGTATTCGTGCAACGCAATCTGTGGCTCGATCTGTTGCTTGTGTAGTCTACATTACAACTGCAGCCAGTTACATTCCAATTGAGCGGGTACCTTACTCCATCTCGGCGTCTTCGAGGAGTGCCTCGGCCTGCTCCATGAGCTGCTCCTCTAGTGCAGAAATGCGAGCCTGTACGGCAGCCTTCTCCTCGGCCAATTCGCGGTAGCGGTCCTGGAGCGCGCGCTCCCTCCGCTCGAGCTTGTCAACGGACATCGTGAGTGCCTCCACACGGCGAGGTGCAGCGGCCCGCTCGTTGATATTCAGCCGCACGAGACTGTCCAAGTCGATCTTGCCCTTCTGCAGCGCCTCGAATGCGTCCGTGAGACGCTTGGAAAGCGCTTTAGACCGTGCTTGGTAACCGCCGAGCTGAACGTTGAGCTTCTTCTCCTGCTTGTTCGTCCGGTCGGCCTCGCGACCCATCAGATCGCGCTCCTCGTCCAAGAGGTACGCAAGGCCGGCAATGCGCGCCTCTGCCGCAAGAGACTGCTTGTCCACCCAGGTCTTGCTCTGTGCGTCGAATGCAAGTGAGTTGCGGATAGTCGCCCAGGACACGCTCTCGTCCGACTTGTCCGAAAGCGTGAGCTCTTGCAACCGTTTCGTTGCCTCGTCCGGATCGGTCACCCCGAGCATGCCGGCGACCTCGAGGCCAACGAGCTTCTTCGCTGTCTCGACGTCACCGTCCTCCGGGTGCTCGTACAGACTCTTCGTACCACCGGGGCGCGTCGTGCCCGGCAGTGGGTACGCAATTGAGTCGTGCTGGAGCAGACGCACGACTTCGACGTCGATGAGCTTGCGAGCATCTGCGAGGTCCGGCTGTTCCTGTTCGGACACCGCCACTGTGTCCGGCAGATTGGCAAGTAGCCGGTCAACGTCAACGTTCGCCGGGCGAGGCAGTCCACGCTGGACAGGGAGCGTACGCCGGGCGAGGGCTTTGCGCTCCTCTTCGGCCTTCCTGCGCGCGATGCGCGCGTCGCGTTCAGCAGCGTCCTCCTCCGACAGAGGAACGGACTCGTCCTCGTCGGCCTCTTCATCCTCTGGGAGGACAAGCTCGAAGTCGTTTGCAGGCTTCGGCAGGTTCGCGAATGCAGACTGAAGAGCGCGTTTCGACAGCGCATCGGAACCGTCCGGGTTGAGCTTGAGAGTATCGCGTATCGGCGTGCGTAAGGGAGTTGCACCAACGCGGGGTGTACCCGACGCGTCTACACCGTTGCGATACAAAGGCGTCGCGAGAGGGTTCGGGGTGAAGGATACAGAGTGCCGAGGCGTCGCACTCTCGAATCCTGTACCACCGCCTGGGGCGACATGAAGAGGGGTGTTCTCCTCTCCGAGCAACGGAGTTTGCACGCTCCGCATGTTCCGCAAGTTTCGTGCCTCTGCCATAACATTGTCGACTGTTGGGATGTGAATAAGTTGTTCTCCTGGCGTTACATGTGAACGACGTACCCTGAGGTGCTGTCCGCGGTGTACGCGCCGTCTTGGCCGCCTCCAACCCGTCGTACTCGCCCAGAAGCCGTTCGCTCGCCTCACCGCCCTCGGCGACCAAGCTTCTGGCATACTCGCCTGCCTGTCCAATCTTGACAATGGCTTCCAGTTCGGCCTCCCCGACCTGCGCAGGTGGAAGCATGAGCTTTCTGCGCTTGCTGATCTGCTCCGCCTCCTTGAGCTTCTGGATCTGGGCGTCGCGGGCAGGGAGGAACTTGGTTTGGTGCGGCTCGTTGCCGCCCTTCTGGCCATCCTTGCGCTGACGTTTCTTGCGCGCATCCTCTTCGTCGTCGCGCTTGCGCTTCTCCATAGAGCGGAGGGGCTTGCCGATCGGGGCCGCGGTGACCTTGGCCTGTTCCTCGGACGTATCGTAAAAGCCAGGCGCTGGCTTTTTCTCGAACGGAATGTCGGCGTTGTACTATGGTCGTGATTTAGTAGATGCATTACGTTGAACACAGAGTGTACGCACGTCCATGCCTTTGACCTTGGTCTTTGAGCGCATGCTGTTCCAATGAGTCAATGAAGTTGGAGAGTCGCCGGGGTCTACTCACATGATACCAGCGGCCTTCAACTCGCGCTTCTTCTGGAGCACGGCAAGACGACGCGCTTCCTCGAGCTGGCGTTCGCGAGCCTTGCGCTTTGCCTTCTTGCCCTGGGTGTTGGCGAGACGGGCACGCGCCTCGGAAAGCATCTCCTTCTCGTCCTCGTCCATGTCGATGGGATCCGGACGCGCAGGCTTCGTTTCCGGGTCTGGGTCGATTTCTCCTGGACGCAGTCTGCGGATGTCGTCCGCGCTGGGCGCTGCCTCTGCGCCGGGACCGGTGAGGCCGAGCTCCTCGCTCTCTTTGGCCTCTGCATCGTCGAGCAGCTTCTGGTAGCGTTCGAGACACTGGGTGGCCGTGCGACCGACAATGGGGGCGATGGTGCGCCACTGGGTGGGCATGAGCTTTGCGAGATGGAGGAGCTTCTCATCCTCGGTCTGCGTTGCGCGTCAGCGGGCGGCGGTTTGGCGGACGCAGCGGGCAGACCTTTGACCACTCTGTCTTCTTGATGGACGGGTCGAGCCACTCGTACCAGCGCGCCTTGCATTGCTTGGGCGTTTTCCGGACGAGCAGCGACGAAATACGGGCCCTACGCGTCGGAAGTTGAGAGGAGGGGGGAGGGAGTTCGAGACCGGGTGACGTACCACTGATTTTTGCCGTATTTCGCGATTGCAGCCTTGAGAACCTCGTCCTCTGTGTTCTTCCAGACGCCGCCCTTGATGATGATGCGCATTTTGAGAGAGACCAAGGACCGGACTGAAATTGCGAGTCCGAACCGGCATCTTGAACTCGGCACTCAACGGTTAAGAGACCGGGGTTTCACTCTTCCCTCACCACCACAACCACCATGGACCCATATCCCCAGCACCACGTCCACATGCTCCCACAGCTCCCACTCGACGCCCAGCACGCCCAGCAGCCAAAGCCCACAGTCAGCCGCAACGCCCGCGCATGCACAGTCTGCAGAGCCGTAAAGGTACCCACAACTTGCAGATTGCCCCACACTGCTGCGCTCACCCAGCCCGTACCAGATGAAGTGCGTCGGCGCAGAGGACGGCCTGCAGCCCTGCCAGCGCTGCAAGCGGGGCAATCTCCAGTGCGTGCGGCTTCGCGCGAGTCGCCCGTGAGCTCATCTTCCGCAGATGCGTCTTCGAAAAGCACAGGCGTGGCCGCAAACCCGGCTCAAAGTCTGTCCCAGCTTCTCTTCCGCAGCCAGCACAGTCTAATTTTCTCTGTTCAGGCTCTCGGACGCGTCCAAGCTGCTCCGTCGCATCGACACCGCGCACGACACCCTCGACGTCGCCTCGCCCGTCCAGGAGGGGCAGCAGCAGCATGTCTTGTCCTATGCCCAGCAAGCCTACCGCGTCGAGCAGCAGAGCTATTACCCCATACCCGCTCCCATAGACCCCCGCCTCTCTGCCTCCTCCTCCTCGTCTTCCTCCGGCCCGCTCCCCGGCATTCAGCACCTTGCGTCTCCGGCCTCCCACTACCCCCCGTCCTACCACACTTCGGCTAGGCTGTCGCCCTCGCGGCATATACGCTCTCCAGATCGGGAGCCTCGTCCCGACGACCGCATGTATGATGCGCCGTCCCACCTACACCGGGAATCGCACCGCAACACCTTCTTTGGGACAATCCTCAATCCTCCTTCTGAACAACAACGCGGTGTCCCGCAACCACAGTTGCTGTCTCCCGTTGACCAGCGCCCTCCTTCTCCTTCGCCGCCCTTGGCGCATGACGCAACCCAGCCCGCCGCGACTGCCCAGCCTCAGCTGCCTCCCCCTTACCCGGTTCCACCATTCGCAGACCCTGTCTCTGCCGGTATCTTGACGGAATCAGAGGCTTCCAACCTCTTCGAACTCGTACGTATTCTCTTGTCACCTGTCTGGCAACTTGCCGCGATCGGAACAACCCAGGCTCATTTCTGGCGCCATTCGTGCAGATCTTCCTACGTCTCAACCCCTTCCTCATGATGTTCGACCCAAACCTGCACAGCATGCAGTACATCCGCTCCCGGTCGCCCTTCCTGTTCACCTGCATGCTCACGGCCGCCTGCAAGCTATGGCGGCCAGAAGCACACAAGGGATGCCTCGACCTGACCCGCGCGTTCATACCGCTTGCATTTGAACGCCAATGGCGCTCCGTCGAAGTCGTTCAGGCCTTCTTGTTCCTCTCATTCTATCCCGAAAGTGATGACGATGTGCGTGCTTCCAACACAATCAAACTGATGTACTGAACTTGGCACAGCGAGCCTGGACGTATGTCGGCTACGTAAGTCGCGAATCATCTTCTTCACTTGATAAAATCACAAATCTGACATCTTGCCTGTCTTACAACAGGCCAGCCGCATGGCCATCCAGCTGGGTATGCATCGTGTGGGAGGAGGTTTCGATACAGAGCCCGACGCGCCGATCAGTGCCGCGGAGCGGCGCGCGCGAGAGCGGACGTACCTCGTCCTGTTTATCCAGGACCGCACGCTTGCAATGCTTTGCGGCAAGCAGACGATGCTTCCTGACGTGAGTGTTTTGTGCCCCTTTCCTTACCCGAGATTATTTTCACCGGGGTGGCGCGCGCTTACCCGTGCCAAACAACGCGATTCCCGGAGCGCTAACGTGTTCGGCCGTTTGCAGAGCGAGTTGACGCGAACTGCGGGAACGTGGTATACGGACCCTACTATACCTGGAGGTCCCTCCGTGGACGACGTGATGGTCTGCGCCATCGTCGAGCTGCGACGCATTGTGGTGAGTGCCGGAGGTCGCGTAGTAGCGGTGCCGACAACATCACCACCGCACCACTTGATGCATCGCGATTTCTAACTCAACACGTGTTTTCCTCACCTAGATGGAGACGTATGATCTCGTCAAGTCACGCGCAATGACGGATAGCGATCTGGACTCTGACGTCGCTCTCAACTCGTGCAACAACAAGCTTTCGGACTGGATGGAACTGTGGCATACAGCGTTGCAACGGGGTGCGTTCTGTTTCTATATTCCAGGTTGCAGGGTTCAGCGTTGGGCCATTTGCTGACTCGCGATCTTTTCAGGGGGAGGCCAAATGTTCCACTTCTCGGTGTTATGTCTTTACCGCCTGCATACCCGGTTGTACCTGAACGGTCTGGGTCTGCAAATGGCGCTCACAGCGGTGAGTGCTCGCCTCTGCATCTCTCCCAGGCACGCACGTGGCTGATCGTGGTCTGGCGCGCGGAAAGCGAGTGCGGCGTGCACCCGGTCTTCAAACGATCTCACGGTGTTACACTAGCGGTCTCTCTGCCCTCGTGATCTCGACTAAGGAGCTAGCGCCGGCTCGGCAGTTGGTAGGTCGTTTGCACTTAAGGTACTTGGCGGCGATGTGCTGAGACCGGCCCGTTTCAGAAATACACGACACATCTCATCACGCTCATGACGACCTACTGTGCCGTATTCTTGCTTCAAGTGAGTCTTGATGCTTCCATACGCGCTGAGGAATTGTCTGACTCGGTCTTCCTACAGTTGGTACCCATAAGCGCGGTGTATACGGACTTCGCCGACATGCGCGAAAAGATCATAGAAATGGTCGCACAGACTGCCGCGGCCTACGACGATGAAGACGGAGGGAACGTCGATGTAGCATGCTTGTTCAGAGGACTTCTAGAGAGCGAACTCGCTCCCAGAAGCCCGAGCTCTACGTCTTCGTGCTCTGACAACGAGTCGACCGCCGTCGAGCCTTCCTCCGCTGGCGGGAGCGCGGACAGACGCTCTCCGGCCTGCTCCCGCACGCCGTCGCCCGTCCCTGTGCTGAGGCCAGCGCCCCCTCCTGTCCGCGGCTTCAAGCAAAACCCGGCGTACGAATTCCCCGCGCGGCCGGCGATACCGCCATTCCCCTTGCGCGACTCGGACCGGAGAAGCGGGGATTTCGATCGGCCGGAGGAGTCCGTGGATAACCGGAGCCGGAACGCCGAACCCGGGGACATGGCGGAGCGTTACTGGCGAAAAGTCTTCACACAGTGCGTCATGCCTGTCTCTTATGCGACATTTTACGTGCTGACAGTTGTTGAAATTTTCAGACTTGGCTTCGGACGGGTGCCTGAAGTCCCTGAGGTAGCATGACCGTTCGACCGACACCAACTCGGCAAGACAGTTTGGACTGCTCCCATCCCTCGTGTATCGCTAACTTTCTTGCGGGCTCCCGCACGCTTGTGCTTACGCTGACTTCAATTACTCTCCCGTTGGTTTCTACTACGTCGTCCTCTCGCTTTGTCACTCATTTCCACGTCTCTTTGTATCTGCACCTGCTGGTCCTCTTGTCCTGACCTTTCTTCTTCTTATCTTACTGTAGAAGGTATTGCACAAAATTGGGTACCGAAATCAATAGCAGAGTAGTTTTCAAATCTATGTGTACAATAATTAGATGGCTGCGACCTCTTGGGTCAATGGCACGAAGTGAACCCGTCTGCCCACAGCTACAGCGAGTCCAAGCCCGGCGAGGAAGTCAAAGTCGTGCACGCGATTGGGCCTCCTGTCCAGCGCAACAACACTGGGCGCAGCCCCAGGGAACGAGGTATTGAATATTTGAATGGTTGCGCCTTGTGCGGGCGATAGGGTGGAGATGGCAAACAAGTTGGGATCGGACGGTGACCAGCGCAGACGATGGCCGCCCTCGAGAAAGCCGTTGCCGCTGAGCACAGGCTTTCCGCCGCCGGCACCGCCGTGCGACAGGTGCCATATGACCCAGCGCGAGCCGAACGTGGCGCCGACGCAGTCGCGGTCCGTAGGCTTCCAAGCGGCGCTGCCGATCCCTGCCCTTGCGCCCGTCCTTGCATCTGCGAGGGCGCGAGGATCGACGAGTTGTACAGGTGCGCGGCCGGTGTTCGCCCAGTCAAAGAGGAAGACAGAGCCCGCGTCGTCTGCCACAACGAACTCGGCCATCTTTGGGTGCGAGGAGACTGATAGAAGCGGGTGGGCGAACTGCGTAGGATATGGAGAGCAGGGCGCCGGGAGCGATTCGAGGTCCCACACGAGCAGCGTGCGGTCGAGCGAGGCGGATGCGAGGTAGCGGCCTGCAGACGCGCCGGAAAACGCGAGCGAGGTGACAGGTCCGTGGTGCGTCGACGCGCCGTCCGAGACGAGCGCTATGTCCGGCAATGCCTCGCTCGCGGTCTGTGTGAGCCTCCGTATGTGCCCGTCTGCGCATGCCACCGCGAGCCTGAGGCGCGTTATGTCACGTGTCCCTGCGCGTCTTGGGCACTGGCACGCACTGGACTGTCCAATTCGTCTTGTCCTGCGTAGGAGAGATCGTGCTGGGCGAGAAGGCGAGTGCGACGACGGGAGTGCCTAGGAAGAACGACGCGACCTCGACCCAGCCAGTGTTGTCCTATGCACGCGTGAGTCTCGCCAACAACCAAGCTGTAGTTACGCACGACCTGGAGCACAGACAGCGTGTGCGCGCCGCCGACGGCAACGAGGTCGTCATAGCACTGGAGCGCGTTGACGACCGTGCCGTGGTTGTAGACGTACTGAAGAGAGCTCATTTGACTCGGCAAATTCCGCTTCTCCCGCTCAACTTGTTAAATGATCAAGGGTAGTCACCTGAATTCGTTGGAGATCTGTGCTGCAGTACTGCAGAGAACTCTGTGCTTCTCTGAGCTAATGTCTCATGAGGAGATTCACCGGTTCGGCATCTCTATGCGGACACATTGGCAGCCTGGCTCACTCAGGTTGCATAGATTTCCTACGCCGACAGCTGCAGCGTCACCTTCTTCCGCGGAGACATTGAATTACCTATCTACACAGAACAAGTACTTGTCAGTATATATCTTCGGTGGGAAACTTTGTATGCGGGACTTCAAAAAGGCATCGTGTTGTTACTCGATTTACAAGCATTCTCACACATAGAACACACTACCTCTCAACCTCAGGGCGAGATGGTGTAGTGGCAGCCATCTCACAAGGTTCGTAACGACGGCGCTGCAGAGCCCGAGTTCGAACCCGCCCACGGTCAGCCACGATCGGATCCGCAGGCCGGATTACGAACTGTATCAATAGCAATCGGAAGAGGATAGACTACTAACCCGGATAGAAGGATTGGAAACGGAACTTAATGACCTAATGATACTAACAGAACTAGAACCAGAACACCAAAGGGGGCAGCAAGTCGCGGGGCATTGAAAAAAGAAAAATGCCCCGCAACTCTCTTTTGCCACCCTCCTTTGCCTGTCATCCCATTTTATGAGCCCAGCATACCGACTTTCATGGATTAGTAGTGGGATTTCGTCAGAGCTGTGATTGGATTTAGAACAAAAAGGGATCGCTGCGCAGTCTGGGTTTGACGAGGCGAGCTTCTCGCAAGGCCAGGGAGCCCAAGCGAGCCATGCACATGTGTCCGAAGATGCCTCATATGCGTACCCGTCACTTCTACACGCTGAGAGCGCCAAAGTTCGTCGAGTATGATAGCTATAGTGAAACTGAAGCGATGTACACCGTGACAGCGTTCATTCTAACCTCAATTCTGGTTTCTGTGGACGCCTTAGATCTCTGCAGGATCCCCCTGAGGTTTGTCAGTAGACGTACTGATGAAGGTAAAAGATGACTGACCCCGAACACCTCGATGTCAAGGTGCGAGACATCCGCGTTAGCCTTGACTTGGGCGACGAGGAACAGAAGGTTGAGGTACTTGTATGCCTCGGAGTCGGTCTCCAACTCCCTGCCAGTGTCAACGTCGCCGTCAGCGCTTCCATAGCGCAATCGCCGACCTACACATGCGGAGGTTTGACTCACGGTCGGACATAGCCCCTCGGCCCCGCAGACGTCGCTGCGCCTTTGCCTGTGCCATAGTAGTTGATCCACTTGCCGTCCGCGTCGAGCTTGATCTCTAGGTGAGGGTCGAGAAGGAAGGAACCGTCGTCTCTCAGGAAGCCAAACTCGCCGCCGATTCCTGAGGCAATGGTACCAATCTGGGTGCCATTGGTATCCTTAAGAATGCCTCTGAGATAGAGTTGAGCAACCGTCTTGGGTGTGGAGGTCGTTGAGCGGACTCACCCCAAGATGCTGATCTTGAACCGGGTCCCTCCAGGCAAGGCGATCGTATCATTGCCGTTGGCGATGTCGACACTCAACGTGAGCTGGTGAGAGAGCTGTAGCGGTGGTGGAGCTTCAAGCGCAGTAGCGGCGACGAGAATGCTGGCGATGAAGGGGAAGACGCGCATCCTGATTTGGTGAAGAGTGTGTCGGACGAGCTCAGAAGTCTGAGGATTGAGAGGACGAGTATCGACGACCCATACATCTATATAAGCTGAGATTCGCAGTCATACTGGCAGTGCGTGCGCGGCTGTATAAAGTGTATGGAGCGGCGACTGTCCAAGTCTCGGGGCCCGCCCTAGGTGTAGGTAAGTAAGTGACGATTAGTAGGACGTGGATGAGAAAGCACGGTCAGGTACACCGCTCAACAGCTTCGAAGTTACACATCATTAGGGGTTACACATCATTAGGGGCTCTGAATTGGTCGTGGGTAAACTGTCGGTGACACAGCGACTGCTGTATAAAGCACCTTCGCCGATGGCAATGAATTCCACGCTGTATGAGCGTCCGCAGCAACGTCAATGGCAAAAGTATTATAAGGAGCTTAGCTGACACCAGAGAATTTACGAGGTGAAGATTGGTCTTGAGACGCAATGTTTAAAGTCGTTGGCCTCAGCGAGGACGTCGTGGTCACGAATCGGTGCAATCCCTCAGGGATCTCCCGTTGACGTTGAAGAGGATATCCCTGAGAGTAGAAATACGCAGCAAGTTATGCGTAAGACGTTTTGCGTGAGAGAGACATGAGCGTCGCGGAAGAAGAACTCAAACGTGAGCAAACTCAGCGCTGGACTCAGCCACCGGCGATCTTCATCTTATCTTCCTATAACTCCGGACGATGGCAGACCCGACGACCAACACTCTCCATCCGCTGACGGACGCGACGCTGACCGTGCGCGTCATCAAGTCGTTCACGTACCGCACCGAGCGCAGCGTCGTCCTGCACCATGTCGACCTGACGACCACGACCGTCGCTGGCCTCAAGCGCGCCGTCCTAGACGGTGCGCCTACGCCCCTCCCCTCCAAGGTCGCTCGATAGCTGCTCAACCCGCCTTCGATGGACCAGTCGTCGCCACGCAGTCTGGCTGGAAGCCGTACCGTACCGTCAAGTTTGGTGTGTGCGGCGCTGCACGTCCCCTACGTTGGAGCCTGACTTGGTCTTCAGACACCCTCAAGCTGTACACCAAGGCGCATGGAAACAAGGTCTGTTTGAGATCCCCGATCTACGACGCGGCTGACGATGCTGTAGACGCAGAACCTCATCATCAACCTCGACCACGACGACTGGATATTCGAGGACGACGATGCAATACTCCAGACGCTCGGTCTCGGTGCGTTCTCGACTTCCAATCGCGGCACATCAGTCAGACGCTCACTTCTCGCGCAGAGAACGAGTCCGAAGTTAGTTTCTTCAACCGCGAGCTGTATGAAGAGTTCAAGAAGAATCCAGAGGTCCGAGTCCTTTCCCGGATGTTCCATCCTCACCGCCATGCTCATCGCTTCACTGCACAGGTTAAATGGGATTGAAGGGACTTTCTTTCGATTAGGGCGTTCATTGGAGACGTCATCATCCTGCAAGAGATCTATACTGTAATGTAACAGAAAACAGCGTAATGCGCACAGAACGGCAGAACAGGATCAGGATAGCACGGAGCGAGCGAGGGAAGGACAACGCGACACACAGAAGCCAGCTACTAGTCCATTCTATGAGCGTGTTACTGGTTCTGGCACTGGACGCGCGGCTGCTCCTCGTCTTCGTCCATCGCGTCCTCCGATCTGCTGCGCTCCGCCTTCCTGCGCTGCCTCGCGTCGAGCTCGTCGAGATCCACTTCATCCACAACGTGCCCTTTCGGTACGGCTGGCAGCGGTGTACGCGGCGGGAGAGCGGCTTCGAGGTGAGATACAACGGCCGGGTCGATGGTCTCCGGGAAGACGACGTTGAAGGTGACATAGAGGTCGCCAGGTTCATGGTGCCGTTGCGAGGGCATACCCTGACCGTGGATAACCTTCTGGTGGCCTGCGCACAAAAAGAAAAAGAATTAGACCGGTCCCTTGCCTTACGGTGTTACTGTAGAGCTTACCAGGCTTGATGACCTCGCCGGGTCGGACTGTCACGTGCAGAACGCGATCGTCGAGATGTGGGATGGCGAAGACGCCGCCGCCCAGTGCGGAGAGCAGGTCGATGTCGAGTTTATGGTAGAGGTCGGTGTCCTTGCGCGTGAAACGGTCGTGGGGCTTCTCCTCGACGACGATGACGACGTCGCCTGGTATGGTGTCGGGTGCCTGGTCGGACTCGCCGTTGAAGACGATGGTAGAGCCGCCCTTCATGCCCTTGTCGATGTGGACATCGAGCATCTTGCGCTCCTGCACGGTCTTCTTGCCGTTGCACGTCTTGCAGCGGTCCTTCTCCTTGATGATCTCGCCAGAACCGTCGCACTCGTTACATGCCTGCTGGATCTGCTGGATCATGGGCCCCATCTGGCGCATGAGCACGCGCACGCCGCGACCGTTGCAGCCTGGGCACGTCTTGACGGCGCCCTCCTTGCCGCCCTTGCCGGAGCACTTGGCGCAGATAACGTGGCGAGTGAGCGCGAGGCGCGAGGTCTTGCCGCGGTAGAGCTCCTCGAGCGTGACATGTACACGGTGGACGAGGTCCTTGCCCTTGCGCGGGCCAGACGGGCGCGAGGGGCCGCCGCCGAAGAAGCCGCCGCCGCCACCGCCGAAGAGTTGGGAGAAGAGGTCATGGGCGTCCATGCCGCCCATTCCGCCCTGTTCGGACAGGCCAGCCTCGCCGCGGGTGTCATAGCTGCGATAGACTGTTAGAGAGCTTGGGCGGCGACTGGGAGAGGCTAGGCGTACATGGAACGCTTTTGCGGGTCAGAAAGGACTTCGTAGCTGTGTGCGTTGTGGCGAGCGGTTAGGCCGTTGTCAGCAGGAAGGAATGGCGACGCACGCATGGGTGACCTCCTTGAAGAGCTCCGGGTCGCCGCCCTTGTCTGGGTGCAGCCGGAGGGCGCTGGGAACGATGAGCGTTGGTTCGACAACGACGAGGACAATGCGCGCACCGTTTGCGGTAGGCTTTTTTGAGGTCGGCTTCCGAGGCGTCGGGGGTGGCCTCGAGCAGGTCGTAGTACTTTCTGCAGACATCGTTCAGCACGACGGGCGACGACGACGAGCACGGCGAGCTCACGTCTCCTTGACCATGGCGAGATGTGTGGAGGGCGAGAGGATTGGAGAGGCTAGAGACGCGCGCACCGGGGCTATATCAACCGAAGGCAATGGAACGCGAAAGAACAACCGCTTATTCCATTCGTTCTTTCGCCTTCTACAGACCATTACTCACCACACCTCACAGCCTGCAGAACGCGTCAGCCGTCTGGCTCGTGTCTTGCGTGCGACTAGGACGCGTGTGCAAGGAAAATATACACTGGACCGAGACTTCTATTCATTCACGATACGGGCCCTGATCTCTGCACGCTCTACGCAAGCACAATGTTGTTCGACATCTCGCCCTTGAAAATCGCGTTTACGACCGTGGATGCCTTGGCGTGCACCTCCTCGACGCTCGCAGTAGAGTCGACCTGTGGGAAACGCGTAAGAGCGGGTATAAGGACCGGCTGAAAGCACGGACCTCCGCGACCTTGCCGAGCGAGCGATAGTAGTTGATGACGGGCATCGTCGCCTCCATGTATGTCACTGGGTGCGAAATGAGCAAGGTGAGCGCGCGAAGTCGTGCAGGACGCACCGAAGCGTTTCTTGATGCTCTCCTCGTTGTCGTCTTCGCGTCCGCTCGTCTTTCCGCGCTCGAGCAGACGCTTGAGCATGACCTCTTCGCTCGTCGTGAAGAAGAGAACCGCGGACGCCGCGCGCACCTGCGAGACGCGTCAATACGGCGCGCGTCTACCTACGCTTCACACTGACCGACTCGTCAAACTTGAGCGCCTGGTCCATCTTGCGCGGGAATCCGTCGATGAGGAACCGACCGCGGCCGTCCTCCCAGCCGTGCGAGCCCTTCTTGCGCTCGACGGCCTCGCCCATGGCGTTCTCGAGCAGCTTGATCGTCACCTCCATCGGCACGATCGTCCCATTCTTGATGCAGTCCTGGATCAGCTTGCTGAACTCGGAGCCCTCGCGGTGCTGCTCAGCACGCAGAAGGTCGCCAGCTGTATGCCTGTTTGAGCGGGTGCAGGGCGGGCGATGTAGTGGGCTGACCGGAGAGATGAACAAAGTCGAAGTCTTCCACCAGGCGCGCGCACTGTGTGCCTTTGCCTGTGCCCAAACCATTTAGTGCGCGTCGCAGTCCAGAGGTCTATAGTACGCACCAGCGCCAGGGCCACCGAGAACGTAGATAACGATGATGCGGTCGTCGAACACGGTCATTGCTGCTTCTCTGCGCGATCGTCCTTGAACTCTGTCTTGGGTCTGGACGCTGGAAAGTTCTGCTCGCGTTGCTTCAAGAGAAGGGCGTAGGCAGAGAATCCAAAGGCTGCGACGGCGAGGAAGGCGAGAGGACCTGGCCCTTTCTGTCGAGGTGCCATATAGCACCTCCCCTTACTCCGCACTCAAACAACGTCACCGTTTCCGCGGCGGACTAAACGACTGCATATCTCAAGACTCGTTCATTGTACAGTATTTACAGGAAGTGCCATGCGCGACATCTACGCCGCAGTAGGCTTCTACGTATGGCGTTGCACTACGACCTGGATCGCAGGGACAAGCAAATTGGAACCCAAGACACGAACTACTCGGTATGACGACAATATTAATCGGGAAACTGCTGCAAGAATCGTTGCGGGAATCCATTATAACGATTGAACATCGTCAAGTCCAGCGCTGTTTCGGTTGATCTTGGGTGTACCGAGACTGTCAGACGCAGAGACTATAGACAGACCGAAAACCAGGTTACTCTGGTAAATGCGCCGCGGAGGGAAGTACTGCCATCATGATGTAAACTCCTGAATGAAGGCCGTAGTACTGCTGGAAGGTAGTCTGCACGACAAGTAACACTGATCGACGAGGCAAGATGCAGTGAAAGCGAGCGGAGACGACCAGAAGAACAGCATTCGCCAGGCGTACATCCAGGGCTAGGTTCGAAGACACTTCCTGGTGCATGCACGAAAGCCTGAAGCGGGTGAGGTTGAAGTGAGAAGTAAGAGGACAAGAAGAGCCGGGCTGAGTCTGCTGGAACCGAATTGCCGTTCTTGCACGCTAACCGTCATGGTCGCCCGTCCACGGAAACGCAAGTCGCGCACGTCCGCAGCTGGCAACAAGGACGGCGCGCCTGATAGTCCCGAGAACGAGACTGCCGCTGCGCAGGACCCCGGCACGGATAGCTGTCCTGCATGCGATGATGGGAAGGAAGTGCAGGACAAGGATACTTGGGTCCTCTGCGACCAGTGCAAGACCTGGTACCACTGGTTCTGTACACCGAGCAGCACAGAGTACGAGCTGCCCAATATTGACAAGTGGTGCGCGCGACCCGGCCGTACATAAGCATAGATATAAGCTGCTCAATTGAAGCACCAGGTTCTGCCAGCCGTGCCGCGACGCATTTCCCTCAAAGCAGATCACGCTCAAGCCCCCTGCGCGTAAATCTGCACGCCAGAAGACGCACCAGCATGATTATGCGACGCTGAACGAGGGCCTCGCCAATAACCCGGAGAAGTGGGTGCAATGGCTCGAAGGACGCCGCGTCGCGCCGGACAACTTTAAGCGCATGCAGGGCAAGGACGTCGGTCGCGAGTGGCTCGCGACGGACGACAAGGCTATGACCGAGCCTATTGTTATTGAAGACCCTGACGGCCTTGGGCTTGAAATGCCAGTGGAGGGATTCACCGTCGACGATGTTGTGCGGCATATGGGCGACGACCACCCCGTTGAGGTCATAGGTATGGCTTGTGCACAACGAGAACTGCAATCGCTCAACAATTGCTCCTGCAGACGTTGCTACGCAGTCGACGTCCCCAGGCTGGACGTTAAGCAAATGGGCAGCATACTACAACTCTCCCGCGGAGAAGCGCGACAAGATTCGGAACGTCATCTCGCTAGAAGTGTCGAACACGAAACTCGCCGACTTGATACTCCCACCGCGTCTTGTCCGCGAGCTCGACTGGGTCGACAGGTTCTGGCCGACAGCGAAGAAGGGCAAAGCTCAAGTTTATCCCAAGGTCCAGCTTTACTGCCTTATGGGAGTACAAAATGCGTGGACGGTGCGTCACTCTACAGCGCTTTGCACTCTCTTACCAGGCCTGTGATAGGATTGGCATGTTGACTTTGCTGGGTCTTCCGTGTACTACCACATTTACGACGGCGAGAAGGTCAATTGCGGCTTGCAGTCTAGTTACGGCCCAAACTCAACGTGCATTGACAGGTATTCTACTTCGTGCGGCCCACTCCTGCAAATCTTGCTGCCTACGAGAAGTGGTCCGGTAGCGATGCTCAAAGTACAACCTGGTTCGGCGATCTCGTCGACGAGGTTGTCAAGGTGCATTTAACGGAAGGCAACACGATGTGCGTCACTTTATGAGCATCGTAATGATTAATTCACCCACGTACGTATGCAAGGATCATCCCCTCAGGCTGGATACACGCTGTCGTACGTGACCCTGCCTCCAAAGATGATGATCATCAATGCTTAGTATTCGACACGCGCAGTACACACCTACGGACGCGCTTGTGTTTGGCGGTAACTTCTTACACTCGTATAGTATCGGCATGCGTACGTCGCTGCGATAGGCTTAATTGTGGTATACTGACTGTGCTGCAGAGCTCCGAGTGAGGGAGATCGAGCTCGCGACAGGAGTCCCGAAGAAATTCCAATTCCCGCTGTTTCCCAAGTGAGTAGCAAGGCTCCTGCACATCTATTGCTAATTACCACCTGTAGGCTTTGCTGGTACGTTGGTGAGAAGTACCTTCGCGACATTCGCGCCAAGGAGGATTTCCCACCGCGCGTACTGGAAGGCTTGCTGGCACTGTCCGACTTTCTCGTGTCACAAGCCCGGCTCATAGAGAGTGGCGCTGATCCCGCGCGACGCGAGGCGAAGGAGTCTGTGCCCGGTGACCGTATCAAGGACGCGCCTGCCGTGGCACGTGAGCTACGCTGGCGCGTGCGGCTGGCGCTGGAGGCGCCTTCGGATGACGAAGGTGGTGGAGGGAAGAAGGTGAACGGGCACGGGCACGCGAACGGGGCAAAGGCCGCGCACGCGACCAAGAGGAAGCGCGAGACGTCAAATGGCAGTGACGCACGCAGCGAGCCGCGCAACTTCCGCAATTTCAGACCGAAGGCGTGGGATGAGGAGCGACGGGAGCCTGGGGAGAGCGAGAAGAAGGTCGTCCAGGTGAAGCGCGAGGATGTCCCGATGGGAGAGCTCGTCGCG
>KV426024.1:58433-74076 GCA_001632375.1 Exidia glandulosa HHB12029 | reverse complement strand
CAGTCGACGTCCCCAGGCTGGACGTTAAGCAAATGGGCAGCATACTACAACTCTCCCGCGGAGAAGCGCGACAAGATTCGGAACGTCATCTCGCTTGAAGTGTCGAACACGAAACTCGCCGATTTGATACTACCACCGCGTCTTGTCCGCGAGCTCGACTGGGTCGACAGGTTCTGGCCGACAGCGAAGAAGGGCAAAGCTCAAGTCTATCCCAAGGTTCAGCTTTACTGTCTTATGGGAGTACAAAATGCGTGGACGGTGCGTCACTCTACAGCCCTATCCACACACGCTTACTCTGTATCAGGATTGGCATGTTGACTTTGCTGGGTCTTCCGTGTACTACCACATTTACGACGGCGAGAAGGTCATTTGCGGCTTGCAGTCCAGTTACGGCCCAAACTCAATGTGCATTGACAGGTATTCTACTTCGTACGGCCCACTCCTGCAAACCTTGCTGCCTACGAGAAGTGGTCCGGTAGCGATGCTCAAAGTACAACTTGGTTCGGCGATCTCGTCGACGAGGTTGTCAAGGTGCATTTAACGGAAGGCAACACGATGTGCGTCACTTTGTGACCATCGTAATGATTAATTCACCCACTTACGTATACTAGGATCATCCCCTCAGGCTGGATACACGCTGTCGTACGTGACCCTACCTCCAAATATGAGGAATATGAATGCTGAGTATTCGACACGCGCAGTACACACCTACGGACGCGCTTGTGTTTGGCGGTAACTTCTTACACTCGTATAGCATCGGCATGCGTACGTCGCTGCGATACGCTTTGTATCCATACTCATCGTGCTGCAGAACTTCGAGTGAGAGAGATCGAGCTCGCAACGGGAGTCCCGAAGAAATTCCAATTCCCGTTGTTTCCCAAGTGAGTAGCAAAACTCCTGTACATCTCTGGCTAATGACCATTTGTAGGCTCTGCTGGTACGTTGGTGAGAAGTACCTTCGCGACATTCGCGCGAAGGAGGACTTCCCACCACGCGTGCTGGAAGGCTTGCTGGCACTGTCCGACTTTCTCGTGTCACAAGCCCGGCTCATAGAGAGTGGCGCTGATCCCGCGCGACGTGAGGCGAAGGAGTCTGTGCCGGGTGACCGTATCAAGGACGCGCCTGCCGTGGCACGTGAGCTACGCTGGCGCGTGCGGCTGGCGCTGGAGGCGCCTTCGGATGACGAAGGTGGTGGAGGAAAGAAGGTGAACGGGCACGGGCACGCGAACGGGGCAAAGGCCGCGCACGCGACCAAGAGGAAGCGCGAGACGTCAAATGGCAGTGACGCACGCAGCGAGCCGCGCAACTTCCGCAATTTCAGACCGAAGGCGTGGGATGAGGAGCGACGGGAGCCTGGGGAGAGCGAGAAGAAGGTCGTCCAGGTGAAGCGCGAGGATGTCCCGATGGGAGAGCTCGTCGCGGATGGAACGACGCTTGTGGCGAGTGAGGGGGGCGAGGAGGGCGAGTACGAGAGCAAGAGCGAGGTGATTGTGCGAGCTCGACGAGTGGATGTGGACGGGCGTGTAGTGGTTGAGCGACAGCGCATAACGCGCTTGGTGGAGACGTGGACTCTGGCGCATTGATCGTGTATAATATGTTACTTAGGAGAGAGTGCACCCGAAGCGACCGAGATTTACAGTTGCTTGCCCTGACCCTCTCCGCCCGCGAATGTCGTACCCCGCAGAAGCGATATACAGCGACTATGGCTCACCTCACCGTGCGTGCTCCAAGACGCCGTCCTCGTCGTCCAGCCCGTTGACGAGCCGTTGCAGAGGGTCCTCCCGCGCCGTCGCTGGGAACGCGACACGGCAACCACTCCACGCCGTCGCTCCCGCGCGTCCGACCGCCGCAGCACGCCAACACGCTCGACCCAGGCCTCGACATGAGCAGGCTCAGGATATCTGACCCGTCGCCCGGCCCCATTGACCCTGTCCAGCGCACGGGCACGTCGATGTCCATGCGCTCAGCCGCCCATCAACCCCGTCACGCCCAGACTCTGCCGCCGCCGGGCACGATGCCGCCCCCACAGGGCAACCAGGGCGGATACCACGACCCGCGGCAGGGCTACGACACCACGTCCGTCTATTCCACGAGTTCGGCTGGCGCAAGATCCTACGGAAGCGGCCAGCGCGAATCAGGCTACGACCAGGACTATCAGCAGAACGGGTACCCCAACAGCGCAACATCAGAGCAATACTACGCCCAGCAGCCGCAAGATGACCCGCGCTATTGGGGTCAGCAGCAGCAGCAGCAAGGCTGGCCGCAGGATGGCGGGTATCAGCAGCACGATCCGTACGCTCAGCAGTACTACCAGCAGCAGGGCCCGCCACAGGGTGGTTACAACGGTGGCGGCTACAACGGGGGCGGATATCCGCAGGACGACGCTGCGTCGTATTACGGCGGGCCGTCGTATGGTGGTGGCGACCCGAACATGTATGGCGGCGATCCCTACCAGCAATCGTACTACGCGCCGTCTATCGCCTCGCAGTCGACAGCGTCGTCCGACCGGCCGTCCATGTATCGTCAGGGCACCTCCGCATCAATGGCGTTTTCGGGCGCGCGTTCGAAGAAGGCACTAGACGTGTCGAGCCATCCCCCCTTCACCAAGGAGTACGTTGACCAGTATCGCGCACGCATCAAGGCGGATCCGGACCCAGAAGTTCATTTTCTGTACGCCAAGTACCTCATCGACGCGGCGAAGAAGATTGGCGGCGAACAGGCTGATCAGCGGGCCGTGCGCAAATATCGCGACCTGCTCATCGGCGAGGCGCTCAAAGTCGTCCGACGACTAGCGACCCAAGGCGACGCGTACGCCGAGGCGCAGTTCTTCCTCGCCAATTGCTATGGTACTGGAATGCTCGGACTGCAGGTCGACCACGAGAAGGCGTACCATCTCTACCTGCAGGCGGCCAAGCAGAACCATCCTGCGGGCTGCTATCGCGTCGCCGTATGTAACGAGCTCGGAGCCGGCACGAAACGCGACAACGGGCGCGCCTTCATGTTCTACCGCAAAGCAGCGTCGCTGGGCGACGTTTCTGCGATGTACAAGCTCGGCATGGTCCTCCTTAACGGTAAACTAGACCAAGCCAGGGATCCACGCGAAGCCGTCAACTGGCTGAAGCGCGCTGCGGAAGAGGCAGATGAGGAGAACCCTCACGCGCTGCACGAGCTTGGTCTGCTGCACGAAATGCCCGATTCGAGCATTGTCGTGCACGACGGGGCGTATGCGCGCGATCTCTTTACGCGTGCTGCTCAGCTAGGTTACACGCCTTCGCAGTTCAAGCTGGGCCAGTGCTACGAGTACGGCGCGCTGACGTGCCCGGTTGACCCGAAACGGTCAATCGGCTGGTACACGAAAGCCGCGGAGAAAGGGGACCCAGAAGCCGAGCTTGCGCTTTCTGGATGGTACCTGACGGGAAGCGAGGGCGTGCTCAAGCAGAGCGACCACGAGGCGTTCCTGTGGGCGCGCAAGGCGGCCAACAAGGGTCTTTCGAAGGCCGAGTACGCCGTCGGTTACTACGCGGAGGTCGGCATCGGCGTGAAGCAGGACATCGAGGTTGCCAGGAAGTATTACATGCGCGCAGCAGGTGCGTCCTTCTTCACAGTCGAGTTACACTCGGTTGCATCGCTAACGATACATGGCATTATACAGCGCAGGGCAACAAGCGAGCGATGAATCGGCTGACAGAGCTGAAGCGGGCGGGGAACAAGCGGACGAATACCGCGCGGCCGACTCGCCAGGACGCCAAAGAGGAGTGTATCATCATGTGAGAGCGGCCAAAGGACCGTTCCGTCCACTTTCGTTTACTCTTCATCCGTTCATGTCTCGTGCGTGTCGATGCTGCTTCTACACAGCTATCCTTATAATCTCGATGTGTGGGAGTTTAATGGACTGGTGGTTGATGCCCTTATGTCTGCGACGCCAATATATCCTGGGCCGCCTGGGCTGCAAGTTCTTTCTTGCGAAGGAGCTCTGGGACTTCCTGCACGATGAAAGTCAGAGATCCTGTGCCATACTATATCCAGAACGCGCCTTGCTGAGTTCATGGACAGCTTCGGACATGAATGCATGGCTGGCGGCGACCTCGCGATGTCGGTCTGCGTCGAACGCTGTATGCGCAGTCAATGACTGCAAGATGCGTGCAACTGGGACACTTGCAGGCATCAGCGTCGACAACCATATCCGACGGCGAAGGAATAGGCGGCTCGAGTTCTGACTGCTTGTCGAGTAGGTCCTGCACGAGCGCCTCGACCTCGAGTGGCGCTGAGCGTCGGCGGTCGCTGAGCGTCTTGTCCCATGCTATTCGCTCAGCACTCAGTGCCCAAATACTGCGGTCAAGAGCCTCGTCGAACGGCTCGGTTGCTGCGTGGAGTGAGCACGTCGCGATGTGGGAGCTGCGTGTGGCACGAACCGCCCTGCTCGGCCACATCCTCGAAGTTGTGGCCATTGACGCGCAGGTTGGGCTTAGCAGCGTCGAGCGTCGCGTCTTTCCACTACGAGAGTCAATTCGTGAGCTGGATGAGCGCGTCCAGAGTCGACGCACGCGCTTCATATGCGCTCTGAGCGCGTCCGGGTTGTCCGCCTGGCTGATAACGCGTTCCAGCGCGGCGTTGAGCGCGTCATCCAGACTTGAAGTCACGCGCTGCCAGTCCTGGATGGTGTCGACTGAGATACGGGGTAGTTCTGCGCTGGCGTCCATCGTCGCGGTTGCGGGCCAAGTTCGAGCGCGTTGTTTGTCGTTGTGGACGCCGACTTGAATGAAGGTCTTCTGGCCGCGGCGCGCACCGCGCACAGGCACCGTCTATGGCTGGATAAACGGAGAAATCGCCGTTGTTGCCGCTGTTCTGGATGTACAAGACGGCGACGACGCGCTTGCGAGGATCCCGTCGACGTCGAAGCTCATAGAGCAGGCTGGGTCGGCGCCGCACATCATCGCGACATGCGACGCGTCACAAGACCCCTGGATAGTCTTTACACGCGGCGCACAGAGGTGCTTACTTGTCTGTGGGCTTGGTCGTGGTTTCTCATATGCGCCAGCGTAGACATTGTGCTCTATGATCCGCCGCAGCGGCACAAGCTGCACTTCTTCTCGCTCGAGCCCGTCTCGCTACACCGCGCAGTCGAGCTACCAGACCCGCGAGCGGCCAAGCTACTGCCCTTGGACGCCGAACCCCGTCCTCCGCGCATGTCACATGCTGTCAACCAAGTACGCGTCGCGTCGTGAGCGACCATGTCGAACTTGCGTTCTCATCTACCTCAGATGAATTCTGCAGACGACTTCGCAGTCTTACTTCGAAGAGCCGACTCCAGAGAAGCTGTCGGCAACCGTATCCTCGATTGGATGTTCACGCGAACACAACGCTCTCTCCCAGTCATCGTTCGTGCAATGGAACACCACGTTATCCCACCTGCACGACGCCTCAGCTCCATTACGGCTACGGGTGTGGTCACTATGAGGACGTATGGAACTCTTCTGACATAATATTCCTAGCATCCCAGGTCCATCTGCGCGCCCTGCAAGTCGTATACGCGTCAAACGAGATGGAACGAGCGCAACAGCAGCAAGGACGTAACTCCTGGAGTGCGTGTGGACCATACGTATCGTTCGTTGAGATCAGCTAGTATGCTCTGCTTTTGCTGGAGCAATATTCACAGATTCTGGAACTGCGTGTGGTTGTTGCTGAACGACTGCATACTCGGCTATGCGGTCGGCAACTTTCTCATGGAAAACCACGTATGGATCGGGTCTGCTATTGGAGCTGCTGTTCAGGTACGTGTTCCTATGGGACGGAGAGTCCATTTTGTAATGACCAATGCAGTGGACTGCACACGAATGCATTGCGGAAAGCTTGGCTTGGTTGGACAGCTGGCCGGTTGGGCTCAAGCTCAACACGGAACTTAGCAGTTTCTTCCACATCGCATTCCTCGCCATCACCAGGATATTCTCCTGTGTGTATCCCATGCTTCGCGCCCTGTGTTTTTAGCTCTCAGCGTGTTCTCTGTGGGGCTTTTTGTGCCGCGTTTTTTTTCCTCTCTGTTGTTTTTTTTCTGGGGGCTCTGGGGCTGTGGCTTTTCTTTTTTCTTGTGGCTCTTTTTGGGGCTCTTTTGGGGGTTGTGTTTTTATATCTCGCTGTGTTTTCTTTTGGCGGGTGTGCTCTTTTGCTTTTCGTGTTGTGCTGTGTGTGTTCTGTTTTCGCTCTTTTGAGGTTTTTGTCTGTCGGGGTGTTTTTCTTTTGTCTCATTTTTTTTTTTCTTCAGGGAAGGGGGAGGACGTTTTTTGGGGGCGTTTTGGTTGTTTGGGGTTCGGCCTTGGCCCGGTTGTTCTTGGTTCTGTTTTTTTTTCGGTTGTTGGGTTTCTTATTGCTTCGGTTGTTGTTTTCTTCGGCTTTTTTGGTTTTTTTAGTTTTTTGGGGTTTTGTTGGTCTTGTTGGTTTCGGCCATTTTGCCGGTTCGGTTTTTTGTTCTTTTTGGGTTCGGTTGTTTTTGGGTTGTTCTTGGCTTGGTTGACTTCTTTTCTTTTTTTGGCCTTCTTGTTCGGGTTCAGGGCCCCGGGGGTCTTTCTTGTTCGTTCGGTTTTTTAACTTGGGCTTTTTTCCTTTTCCCTTTGTTTCAGGTGGGATTTGCTTTGTTCCTGCCTCGGTTCCTGAATTCCCGGGTGCATGGCGTTTGCAGAACCAGCCGCTCGCGCCGTCTGCCATCCTCTCCCATTTCGGTCGCTACTTCTCGTCGATGGCGCGACATTACCATCCAGGCCGCATCATCTGGCGCTTCGTGTCTGGCGGCCATCTCGACCCGATGCCTTCCTCGACGGACCACCTCTTTCGTTAACACATTGTAGCCTGCGGCGAATAGAGCATCTATGTAAGGATGTATTGCTTCGGGATTGGTTACGAAAAGGCTAGACATATTGGCGGTACATGTACTGTTACATCCGTGCGCTCGGCGCGGGTAGTCACTTCTCACTGAGCTCAGAGACGCCGGGGAGGACCTTGCCCTCCAGCAGCTCGAGACTCGCACCTCCACCGGTGCTAACATGGCTAAGCTGGTCCTCGGCCTGGTTCTGCGCAACGAGCGTCGCGGTATCACCGCCGCCGACGATAACGGTTGCGCCTTTCTTGGCGGCCTCGATGTTGGCGTCGAGGAGGTCCTTCGAACCTGCGGCGAAGGCGGGGATCTCGAATACACCTGCCGGACTGTATCCACACTTGGGTCAATGCTTGCTGCGTAGAGAGAGAGATGGATTGCGCACCCGTTCCACAGAATGGTCTTGGCTTCGAGGACGGTCTTGCGGTACAGCTCGCGGCTCTTTGGGCCAACATCGAGACCGAGCCAGCCGTCCGGGATACCCTCCTCGTCCGTTGCAGAGCCGGTCTGAAGCGCACGTGCGTCAGAGTCATGTACCGCTTTTGGAGAACATCCGCGTACCTTTGCGTCCTTGTCGAACTTGTCGGCGGTAACGTAGTCGACGGGCAGAACGACCTTGACGTTTTTCGCCTTGGCCTTCTCGATCAGGCCTGCGACTTTGGAGGAGCCTGCCTCGTCAAAGAGAGAGTTGCCGATCTATGAAAATGGAATCAGTTGGCGAGGGGTTTCATGATACGATGACAGGTGGCGAGACTTGCATACCTTGACGTTCTCGAGCGTCTTCTTGAACGTGAAGGCCATTCCACCCGTGATGATGAGAGAGTCGACCTATAGCGGTGCAATTAGAGAGGCGCAGTGTGGACGTCGATGGGAAAGACGCGCCTTGTCGAGCATGTTTTCGATAAGCTGGATCTTGTCGGAGACCTTGGCGCCACCGAGGATGGCAAGGAAGGGGCGGTCGGGGCTCTCAAGGGCCTTGGCGAAGTACTCGAGCTCCTTCTTCATGAGGAAGCCCGCAGCGCGTTGGGGGAGCTTGACGCCGACCATGGAGGAGTGGGCGCGGTGTGCGGTGCCGAACGCGTCGTTGACGTAGACGTCGCCAAGTGCGGTGAGCCCCTGGCGGAACTTGTCGACGTCCTCCTGCTTCGCCTTTGTCTTGTTGCCGTCCTTGTCCTTGACGGAGCCCTCCTCCTCGATGTGGAAGCGGAGGTTCTCGAGGAGGATGACGGAGCCGGACTCGGCGCTGTTGACGGACTGCTCGACGTCGGGGCCTACGCAGTCCTCGAGGAAGGTGACCTTCTTGTCGAGCTGGCGGGAGAGCTCGTCTGCGACGGGCTTGAGGGAGTATTTTGCCACCTTCTTGCCGTCTGGGCGGCCGAGATGGGACATGAGAACGACGGTCTTTGCACCTTGGATCGCGCGCGTTGAGCAGATCGGCATAGAGAGACGAGCACGACGTGTTCACCGTTCTCGAGCGCATATTGGATTGTGGGGAGCGCGGCGACGATGCGCTGTGGATGGGGGTGAGTGTATGCGCGCGATTAGATTAGTTGGTGCACGGACTGCCGGGTTTGTGATGTTGCCCTCCTTGTCGAGCGGGACGTTGAAGTCGACGCGGATGAGGACGCGCTTTCCGGCGAGGTCGAGGTCTGTGATGGCGAGCTTCTTGGAGAGGGACATGGTCGATGAGAACAGGGGGAAGATGCGGACTTTCGATTCCGCTCACCGCGTCTTGTGCCACTTGGCCGCCGTCCAGACCGATCCAGATGGACAACTCGCTCGGCCTCGACGTCACGGGCGCCGTCGACGTCCCCAGCCCAGACCCACCTCCCGCCGACGCCCAGCCGGCCTCGCCACCACCCGCGACCCCGGCCAGCGCCACCTCCAAGCCACAGCAGCAGCAGCAGCCACAGGGCGAGAAGAAAGTCCCCTATGTGAACAAGAACAGAGTGCAGACTGGCGGCGCGCCTCGCGTGAGTCTTCTTCGCCACCACGACCGTCGTTGAGCGCGGCGTGCAGGAGAAACTGAGCCCCGAGGAGCTGGAGGCGAAGATGGCTGAGATACGAAAGCGCAACCAGCTCATCAAGGAGAAGCGCGAGGTGCGGGCGCACAGTCCGTGCACCCCGCGCGCGATCGCTCACTCGCACCTCCCGCTAGCTCGTGCTCGCCGATGAGGCCGCATTCAAGCAACAGCTCGCGGAGGACGAGGCCGGCCGCAAGGCGCGCGACGACAACACTCGCAAGGTCCAGGCAAAGGTCAACCAAGAGCGCGGCCAGAACGCTCAGCGCAAGCTTGAGAAGATGGGCGGACGCGAATGGGACTCTGCCAAAGGCGACGACTGGAGTCAGGCGCGTCGTCCTCCTCCCAAGTGCGTGCTTTCACTTGCTCGATCACCCGTATATTGACTATTCTATCAGAGGAAAGAAACCTACTGAGGAACTTGAACCCAGCCCGTCCGACGGCAACTGGAAGGCAGCACAACAGGAGCAAGAGGGCACACAAAAGCCAGACAAGCCCTACAAGCATCGCGATGGCGTCAAGAAGCCTCGCAAGCCGAAGAAGCAGGACGAGTGGGACAACGACAACGCGGACAAGCCTGAGGGCGAAGATGCCATTGAGCGTAGCGAGTCCTCGGCCTCGGAAGACGAATGGGGGCAGAAGAAAGAGAAGCCCAGTACCCAACGCGGTGGCAAGAGTGGTCGCGGTGGCGCCGATCGGGGCCGTGGTCGTGGCCGCGGTGGCAAGAAAGTGTCTAACAAGGCCCGCACGCGGAGGACTTCTGCGTCAACTGACGAGGACGAAGGTGCGCTGCACGCTGGGTTTCTTATTCTCTTTCTCACGTCTTCCAGGTCCCACCGAGCCCATCGCCGTTATGATGCCCAAGACTCCACCAGGCGGCTTCAAGCCCCTCGAAGGTAACCTTCGCCATTCGTTTGCCATATTCGCTGTTCAACCCCGTCTTGCAGTGGATGTTGCGCAGACCAACTGGGCTGGCGATGTCATCGATGAAAGCGGTTGGTGAAACGCCTATGCCGTGCGGCCAGCCTATGCTCTTCCCTTGCTCTCCTCCCCCCAATCGTGCTCGGATAATTTCAGGTGCGTGATGAGGCCGCAGTGCTTGCACTTCTTGATATAATCCAGGACTTGCGGTGCTGTTCAAAGGGCAGAATCATGTGCCAATGGTGAATTTCTATCCGTCACGCCAGTGTCACAAGTATATATTGCGCTATCTCGAAGAATGCCATTTTCCCCCTCCGATGCTACGCTGCCACTTATGCAGAAGAGGAGCGACCGTATGCGCAAAGCACATTAAAGTGGGATCACAGGATTATCAGTCCTCCCCAGCGCAGGTCGCCACACCATCCCACATAGGATTTACACAGGCGGCGCGTTTGCATGCACGTCGCCGCGCACCCCACCATACACTCGCATCGCACAACCCACTCTCCACCGCCCCTCCGTACTCGCACCAAAAAGGCACTTTCCGCCACCACCAACACGTACCATCCTGCGAATGCCACGCAGCTCATCGACCCAGGCTTCCCCGTCATGGCACTTGAGTGCTGCTCGTCACCCGCTGACACAAATCCTAGCACTGCGACCTTCGTCCGTCTGAACGTGCTGCGCGCAACCTCTGTCCTTTATCCGCACGCAGTCTCGACTGGGCCGATTTCAACACAACCGTGCATACTGTCGCGCGCGACACCTTCGAACTTTAAGAGCGGACACCCGACCAGTCGTGAGCACGCGAGCCAGGAGCTCTATACGACCTAGGGGCCGTATCTCACAGACTCAGGAAGGCGTCCGCGTCGAGAGGCGTTGTGTATCGGCGGAGAGCATGTAGAGGGCCGTGAAGACTTGGGCGCCAGCGTCGTCAACTTCGGCGTTCTGGGCAGAGACAGCAGATCATGCGACACAGCACGACGGAGCGCAGATCACGGATACTGGGATAAGGCAGGGAGGGCGGTCATGGCGGCACGTATGATGCGTGCTCCAGGCGAAGCATGTCAGGCGCAGACTCGAGGCCGAGAGCAGCAAGACAAAACGCAGGAAAGCGTCAACGGCGGGTGGATCGTAGATTGCACCAAGCGGGCGCATGGTACGAACGAAGCGTTATTTGGGGCGCACCGCCGCACCGCGAATAGAATGAAGAAACGTACCCACTACACGCACCTCTGCAGCGCCTGACCCGCCGAACGCACGCCGCCGTTGCGACCCCTCTTCATGTCGTCTTGAATCGCGCGTGTCAAAGCACTCGCCGTACAATCCAGCCCAGCCCAGATGGTTACGACGTGCACGCCGGCACTTCGAACGCGAACGACCAGGCGAAACTGAACGCGGCGGCTGCAACACCGCGCCGTTGCAAGATCAGCGTTCCGGCAAATGAACCACCAGTAAAGACTGCCGTTTTGGAGCGATTGCTCGCTCCGGGAAAGGTGGGCAGCGAGGCCCAAGGTCGTGTGTGTTCTGTACGTGCTGTCGCTCGATGCCTCGCACAGTGCAAAGAAAGACTGGCAGCCAGTCTCGAGCAGGTCGCGCCGAGAGCTTTGCCCGACGAACACGACATGTCCCGAGCATTTTGTACGTGACCCGCTCTGACTCGGTGTATTGCGGACGGCCATCTAGTGCCTCCCACCCACGGCGTGAGCGGTAAGCGATGCAGCGCGTGCGCGACGCAAGCAGGGCATCCGGGAGGTAGAGCCCGCCAACCGACATCGAACCGCGTGTCCTCTGTAGATGGGCCCACCACTGCCGGCGGCGAGTAGAGGAGCACGCGCAAACAATGCTAGCCAGCGAGATCCGTCCGTTCAGCGACCGCCAAACGCGTCGGACGCGTGCATCTGGACGCGATCCGCTGCACGGCGCAAGGAGGCACGTTCCGAACGGCCGTGGCACACCGAGCCGTCTTCACGAGCACAAACACGTCGAGGAGCACGTCGTGAGCTCGAGCGCAGGCAACGAGCGTGTTACAGGGAGAAGACAACAACGACCTTCCAACTCTAAGGGTTAGATGTCACCCGGCCCAGACAGCCAACGCTGCTGCACCAGGCGTATCAGGGGGGCGGGAGGCCAGACGACGGTTCGTACTTCGACACGCGCAAAGACGCGTCCGGGGCGTTGGGGACGTTGAGGGGACCGCGGGCGACGAGCGTGGTGGCGGGTCTCAACAGGAAGCGTGATGTTTGTCAAATAAACAATGGCAGCGCGATATAGATAATCTAAAAACGATCCAACTATGCAACGAGAGCAGCCAGACGACGCAGATGCGGGACATTTAGGTAAGCCGGCACATACGTCTCCAGTCCAGAGACATCCCGAGGCAGCGGCAGTTCATAAGGACCCACATCCTCGCTCTCCGGCGCGAGGAGTAGGTGGTCATTCCGGTCATTAGGGACGACGCGCGACGCGACGACCCGCAAGATCTCTGGCGAGATCGGGTTCTGGAAGACGGTGAGTACTCCATACGGATGGCGATGTAGGCGATCCCTCACCTCATAATCCGCAACAAAGTAGTTCGTGCACATCCGCTGGATCTGCGACGGGCTGAGCATCCAGCATACATCGTAGATGATCTCGATGTCGGCAGCGGTGGCCTTCTTCAGTTGCAGGAGTTTCGTGGCTTGCGTAAGGTGCTCGAGTTGGAGGGTGCCCTCAGGCATGTTGTGCGACTTGCACCACTCCTCGATGCGCGTGATGTTGTACTGTATTTGCATTGCTGAAAAAAAAATATCAGCAATGGCAGTATATGCGATGGGCGTGACGTACCGCGCTTCCACGAGCAGAAATTGCGGCGCATGAGCAGGTCGTTGAAGCTCGTGACCCCGATGAGCTTGAGGAGCTCTGTGAAAACCTGCTGAACGACCGACTCCTCCATGTGGTAGCTCTTCATGCATTTCCACACTTTGTTGAGAAGGTTGAGAACGTCGTCCATGCTGAACGCAGGCGTAGAGTTGCTGTTGAGCAGGCGGTTGAACAGACGCCCACCACCATCACTCGTCGTGAAACCAGGCAACGACTGGCTCTCGATCAGCGCCGGGATGACCATCTTCGCTAGTCTCTTCTTCGTCTCCACCATCCACGTATGGTAGATGTTATACTCCAGGCTGTCGAGGTCGTGCTTGACGATGGAGACCAGGCGTTCGTAGTCGGACCACTCGAACTCGCGACCAGAAGGATCGCCTCCCGGACCGATCCCTTGCAACATGTCACTCTCGGCTAGGCAGATGAACGAGAGGATCTCGTGAACGTTGGATAGCCAGAAGACTCCAGGCATAATCGCGTCCTCGCCAGTGAAAGACTGCACATGATTTGAGTGCCATATCGACGCGTTGCAAATAGGCAACTCACCATCACGTGCGACTGGACCGTCTGCATCACATTCGCCAGGAAACGCTCGCTCTCCGCGATGAGGCCGTACTTCCACATCTCATTCGTGACCAGGCTGATGAGGTTGGCGGGGAAGAGCACCTCCTTCGGCGATGGTGCGTTCGTCAAGCTCGCTGCAGGAATCTTGAGGCCGCGAATGAGGCCCTGCAAGACGTCCTCATCCAGCCTGTACGCGTCGTCCAAGAGCTTGATCTTCTCCTCTGCAGGATCGTCGTAGATGTCCGAAAGACCGTTTGCACGGCGCATCTGGGGGTGCATGTCGAGGCCGTTGTACGCAACAGATACTGCGCGGGGGTTGTTGAGCTGGTTGCGCTTGACGGCGAGCATGAGTTCGTCCGCAGAGTCGCGGGCGGTCTTGATGTCCGCGGAGAACGCGCCAGTTGTGCTGTGTCGCCTCTGGTGCTTCTTGGTAGGGGTCCCCGTCGTACCATTCTGCGTCGCGGCTACGTTCTCGAACGGCTTGAGCGTCGGCGCGAAGACTGGCGAAGTCGGCTCGGCTCTCCGACTGCTGTTTCCGTTGAGCGAGTTGAGCGCGTTCGCGCGGTTGAGCTGCTCGCGAAGGCTGTTGACCTCGCGCTTGAGCGTAGAAATGACAGAACCGTCCTCCACAGTCTTGACGGGAGGAGCAGCAGCGGCAGCATCGATCTGCTTCTGACGCTCTTCCAGCGCTAGGGTCTGCTTCTGCAGGTCCTCGGACAATTTCTGAATGAGCTCGTCCTTCTCCGTCGCCTTGCTCAACGCCTCTTCGAGACGCTGTTCGACCTCCCTCTTCGTCGCCAGAAGTTCCTCCTTGCGAGAGACCTCGGCCTGGACAGCCTGAAGCTCGCCCTGAAGCTGCTTCGATCGGACTTCTACGTCCTCGTGCTTCGTCATCCATGCCTGCAGCTGCTGCTCCAGGTCGTTCAACCTCTTCTGCAACTCCTTCTTCTCCTGGTTGCGCAACTGCAAGTTCTGGGTGAGCTCGACGACCTTGTTCTCCAAACGATACGAGATCTCCTTGAACTTGGAGACGGAGCGAGCCTCTTGCTTGAGGGTCTTGAGCTGCTTCCGCGCGATGCGCCTGCGCAGGCAGGATTGCATCAAAACGACACGACGGACATCCGCGTTGTACTGGCGACGGACAAGGCTAGATACGGATTTCAGCCTCGAGCGTAACACGAAATATGGGAGCACTCACAGTCCGCGCAGGAGACTCTGCAGCCGGCGGGCAGCATGTCCAACGCGCTCCTCCCTGAATTGCATGCGTGCTTGCGAACCGCGAATCTCTGCAAGTGCGTTTGTCATCATCGGATCGTTGACAGCAAGTAGCGGTCCACTCACGGGCCTGAATGCGAATAACCGCATGACGGACATCGAGGAACTCCTTGCGGCGAATGAACCGACGAAGAGCCTTCTGGAGACGGATAGCCGCCGTCTCCTTGCGAACACCGTCGACGAACTTCTGCGCCATGATGCCGCGCCACCAAGTCTGTATCTTGATCGTGGCGCGCCGGAGGTCCTGATACTTCTTAACCGCCATCCGCCTGCGCATGTTCTTCTGTACGATGGTCACGAGCGTGTTCAGGCGATCCGAACGCTGCGACTCGAGCAAGGCGAGCATGCCAGCGCGGAAGAAGATCTTGGTCAAGCCCGTCTGGTACTTGTCCTCGTCTCTGATCGTATTGTCGAGAATAGCCACGCAGAGCGGGCGAATCTGGTTCTTCTTGATCGCTGCATCCCACACATCCGAGCGCGTGAGCATGTAGTATCTTCGGAATGCATTAGGGCGTGCTCTACACATTATTTTGGAAGTGCTTACCGTTCCGCGAACTCTTCGTACGTCCAACGTGAAGGATAACCGGCGCAACTGATGCGAATGGTCTCGAGCACACCGCAAGCACGAAGCTGGCCGAGAACCTGCTGGGGCGCAAACTCCCACGCACGCTTCTGCTCGTTGGGCTTGATGCAACGGATGTAGTGCACGTTCGTGACGCTGAGCGTGTCCATGAGGTTGACGAGTGACACCTTGAAGATGGAGCCAAGCGTCGGCTTCTTCGTAACGCCCACACGCTTAGGGCCGCCGCCTGCACCACCTGCGCCGGACCCGACCTGGCCAGCACCGCTCGTGACGAGCTGCACGCGACCCGGATCCGGGATCAAAGACGAACGGCGGGAGGATTGGCTTCCAGAGTCGGAGCCAGCGGGAGAAGGCGGCGGGGCGTCTGAGGGACGGGTGGAAGCGAGCGCCGCGTCGAGAACCTCCTTGAGGAACGGGTTCTTGGTCGTCGCGAGAAGCGCAAGATGCTCGTCCGGAACGGTGTCCCTGTTCTTGTCGATAAAGCCATCCGCCTCGTACGAGACGTCCAACGCGTAGTGGGCGATGGTGAACGCGGTGGTGCCGAAACGAGGC
>KV426024.1:36968-49051 GCA_001632375.1 Exidia glandulosa HHB12029 | reverse complement strand
CTTCTGGCCCTGGACGGCGCCAAGTGGGTTGACGGACGCAGCGGCGGCGGCAAGTTCTGGGTTGAGCGGGATGATCTTTGTGCAACGGGCGACCTGAAGCGGGTGCTCCTCCTGCATGCGCTGACGGTCTGCAGGGATGTCCCACAGGTTGGGGGGTGCGAGACCGGTGTCGGACTCCTTGACGCCTGCGGGAGCCAGTCAGCGCGACGCGACGCGCGTCCTCGAGTGCACGAACCAAGCTTTTCGTTTACGCGCTTCTGGATTTCCTTGATGTCGTTCTCTGTCGCCTTGAGCTTTCCAGCATAGGGACCTTGACCCTGGGGGTTACAGTGAGCGCTTAGTCGTGGTTGTGAGTTTGGAGTGGCATACGTATGTGCGGAGGATCTGTATGTCGCGCTCGTCGAGAGCTGTCCATGCGAGTTAGACAGTAGAGAGAGAGTGAGGGAGAGCAGTGAGCACACCTTGTATCTTCTCTTCCTTCTCGTCAGCACGCTTCTCGTCTGCGAACGGGACGTTGTAAGAAACTCGACGCGTCAGGGCGCGTAGCAGTACATACACTTTTCCCAGTCACTATAGGAACGCGTTAGGAACGAGATATACAGAAATTGTTCACGCACGCTTTGGGCGCCATTGCGGGGAGGGAGGAAGTGGTTGTGGGAGGTGGATGAGAAACGCGCGTTGTCGGACTTGGACGCACGAATCCGCTTTCCCTCATCGACATGGCCGGCGCACTCGACAACGCAAAGGCCAACCTGCCCAAGATCAGAGACGAGGACCGCGAGTCCCGCTTCGGTCAGGTCTATGGCGTATCAGGCCCAGTCGTCATCGCAGAGAAAATGGCAGGCGCAGCGATGTACGAGCTCGTCCGCGTAGGCCACCACGAGCTCGTCGGCGGTCAGCAGCTTTCTTGCACTGTCGGGCATGCTGCTGAAATATCGCAGAGGTCATCCGTATCGACGCCGACAAGGCCACGATCCAGGTCTACGAGGAGACCTCGGGCGTCACAGTCGGCGACCCCGTCCTGCGCACAGGAAAGCCCCTCAGCGCAGAGCTCGGCCCCGGCTTGATGAACAACATCTTCGACGGTATCCAACGCCCGCTCAGAGTACGTCCCTGTCCAGAACGCCCACCCCGCCTTAACCTGACGTCCTTCCAGGATATCCAACGCAAGTCCCAGTCCATCTACATCCCGAGAGGTATCAACACAGAAACCCTCGACCGCTCTCTCAAGTGGGACTTTACCCCAGCCACCTTCAAGGCTCGTGACTTTGGCTTGTTGTCGCTGGTGTCGGTTCTGACATCATCCGCCGCAGGTTGGCGACCATGTATCCGGCGGCGACATCTTTGGTACCGTCTGGGAGAACTCGCTCGTCGACAAACATAAGATCATGCTCAACCCCCGTGCGCTTGGCACAATCACCCACCTCGCCGAGAAGGGCAGTTACTCCGTCGAGGTCAGTCATAACAGTCTTCGCCGCGGGGCGTTCATAGTCTTACGCAGCATTGCAGGATGTTGTGCTCGAGACCGAGTTCCAGGGCAAGACGACAAAGCATACCATGATGCAGCTCTGGCCTGTTCGCGCACCGCGTCCCAACGCTCAGAAGCTCACCGCCGACTACCCGCTCCTGACTGGCCAGCGTATTCTTGACGCTCTCTTCCCGTAAGGTCGTCCACCATCCGTACATGTCTCTTCTCACGTCTTTGCAGCTGTGTCCAGGGTGGCACAACAGCCATTCCCGGAGCTTTCGGATGCGGCAAAACGGTCATCTCCCAGGCTATCTCCAAGTTCTCCAACAGCGACATCATTATCTACGTCGGTTGCGGTGAGCGTGGAAATGAGGTGCGCATTCACATACAAAGACCCTGTTCACATGCTCATCCACGTCCAGATGGCCGAGGTCTTGATGGAGGTATGCACGATTCACTGGGATTGAGACAATGGTCTGAGCTGAACGCCCCTTTCAGTTCCCCGAATTGACCATGGAAGTGGGAGACCGTCAAGAACCAATCATGAAACGCACCACTCTCGTCGCCAACACGTCCAACATGCCCGTCGCTGCGCGTGAAGCCAGCATTTACACTGGTATCACCCTCGCCGAGTACTGGCGTGACCAGGGGAGCAACGTCTCCATGATGGCGGATTCGACATCGCGTTGGGCTGAAGCGTTGCGTGAGATTAGCGGTCGCTTGGCGGAGATGCCGGCCGACTCTGGCTACCCGGCGTACTTGAGTACCAAGCTCGCGAGCTTCTACGAGCGCGCGGGCAAGGTCGTCGCGCTCGGTAACCCGAAGCGCGAGGGCACCATCTCGATCGTCGGTGCCGTCTCGCCGCCGGGTGGTGACTACTCCGACCCTGTCACGGCCGCGACGCTCGGTATCGTGCAGGTGTTCTGGGGCTTGGACAAGAAGCTCGCGCAGCGCAAGCACTTCCCGTCCGTCAACTGGAACGTATCGTACTCGAAGTACATCAAGGTGCTCGAGCCTTTCTACGAGCAGGAAGCGCCCGGCTTCGTCGACCTCCGCACGCGCACTAAGGAGATCCTCCAGAAGGAGGAGGATCTCGCTGAAATCGTTCAACTCGTCGGCAAGAGCGCACTCGGCGAGAACGAGAAGATCACGCTCGAGGTCGCGCGCATGCTCAAGGACGACTTCTTGCAGCAGAACGGTATCAGCGAGTACGACCGTTTCTGCCCGTTCTACAAGACGAACGGCATGCTGCGCAACTTTGTCACCTTCCACGAAGAGGCGACCAAGATTGTCGGCCAGGGCGACATGACGTTTGCCAAGATCAAGGATTCGTGCTCGGACGTCATGTTCAAGCTCTCGCAGATGAAGTTCGAGGCAAGTTTCTTTTAGTTTGGTGTGATTAACTTGCTAAATCTATGCATGTAGAGTCCGTCGCAGGGCAAGGAGACGGTGACGAAGAAGCTGGACGAGCTGTACCAGGAGATCCAGGACAAGTTCCGCACGCTCGTGGAGTAGACGCGAGAGCACGAGAATCCATCGCTGTCTTTGGACGATTGGATTATTACAGTAGTCCGCCGCATCATCGCCCTATGTCGATATTCATACACTGCCAGTCACGACCTTCTCTCCCTCTGCAGTAATAATGGAAATGCATCGCTTTCACGACTATGTGCTACTACTTAGACCATGACGTCTCCCGCATCGCGTAGGTTGCGCAGTTTGACGAAGACGTCGGTGCCGTGGCCGTGCAGGGACTTGAGCTCAAGGCTACCGCCGAAGAAATTACAATATAGCCGTGCCAGTGGTAGACTGCAAGTCAAAATCAGCAAGTTGTCTGCGAGCCTGAGCAAAGTGTACGGACCCATAGCCTAGACCAGCAAGCGTGCCTACGCCGACCTGCAAACCCTTACTGGTGATGTCGCCGAAGAGGCTCCCTGCGCCAGAGTCATCGCCATCGACACTGGCAACACCACCAATATGCTGGGCCGCATACGGTCCTCCGCCACCGTCGTCATCAAGACTGCCCGCTGCTGTGCCACTGCGCCCTGCCGTCGAGTAGGCGTACGAGAATATGCGCGAGATGTCGGTGGGAGAAACGCCGCCGCCCTGGTCGCGTATGCGCAATGACATGTACGGCCGTGCTGGACTGGGCGATGCGGATATTGTGATGACGACGGGCGGTATGGCGGACATGCGGCCGTCCCTACGGAGGTGATGCTCGACGGAGGCGCGGTATGCGTTCTTGAGGAGTTCGGTGAGGATGTACTCCATGTGCACTTAGGACACCGGTTGAGATTACGGCGCGAGGTAGGAGAGGACGTGCTCGCCTGGAACGTAGCTATCGAAACACATGGTCAGTAGAAGATGTCAGGCATGACTTGAACGTACGCGAATGTTGCATTCACGTCGCCGTCGAGGACGCAGTTGGGAGATGCGCCGACGGTGGCGTCGCACATTTCTGCGACAAATGACGCGCAGGTCTTGACCATCTCGGCGGGGGAACAGCGGTTGTTGACGACTCCGACGATGTCGTCGTCCAATGGGTCGGGTGTGTTGGAGATTGCGATGTGCTGCTCTGCAATGAGACGGACTACGATGCGAGAGCGAATCGCGTTGTCGAGGAATGCGGTGATTTCTTCGGGGGTCATGTACTTTGCGCATTGGTGAAAGCTGAGGTGAGTGAGTGAGCTACTTGTGAGAGGGGGTGCGGGAATAGTTTACCCCTTTGCGAGCGTGGGGACGTCGTTTGCATGAGCGTGCACGAGTTGCTCGAGCGTGCGGGCGAGGCTGGCGTTCCGTTCGAGATTGTTAACGGGTCCATCGTCAGCGAAATGAGCTATGGTGTCTCTGGACTGGCGGAAGGAGTCGAGTGTGCGGGAAATGAAGGGATTCGTGCCGACGATGAATGGGAGTGACTCGAACGCGCGCACGCGACTGGACAGTCTCTGTGGGAGCTGGGAGAGCACGAAGCTGGCCGAGTCGAGAACTGTGGCAGAGTTGTGGGCGAGGAGGGAAGCGAGCGGGATGAGACGGGATGAGGGGCACATGCAGGGCCGGGCTGTCGGAGAAACCGCGCCGACTTGGACGCGCTAGGCACTTGACCTCCTACTTGAACAGAATGGCGGCCCGTATTTCCCGCTCTCTTCACAACTCTCCCCGCTATGAAGTTCAACGACGGCTTCTGGCACCTCATGGAGGGCGTAAAGGCCAACTACGCTGTCGCCGTCCAGCAGACTGCCACCGCCAGCGATGAGCTCAAGCTCCAGGTCGGTTCGCCGTCCTCCACCGCGTTCACCGTGCTCACTTTCCCCGTCTAGTCGTCGACAATGCCCATCAGGCACAGAGGCGACACGCTCAAGGGCCCCGTGCTCAACATCACCGTCCACTCGCCCGCAAACAACATCATAGGCGTCAAGATCGACCACTTCGTCCACCGTCCAAACGTCGCAGACTACTCTCTCTTCCCAGACGGCGCTCCCCCAAAGCCCTCCGTCCATGCCGCAAAGACAGACTCGGGCTCCTCCCTCGTCTCCGGCAAACTCGTCGCGGAGGTCACCAACAACCCCTATACGCTCTCCTTCTCCGCGGCCAACAAGAAGCTGACGTTTGCTGGAGAAAAGTACCAAGGTCTGCTTTCCAGCTTCATCAAATGCGCGCTCCTCTGACGCTCTCCAGGTCTCTTCGACGTGCCCCACAAGTGGACGACGCAGCGCGCCTCCGTCACCTCTTGCGTCGCCACAGACTTTTCCTCCGTCCCCAACCCGCCTTCGCCGCCAGAGAAAATTCGTTTCATCAACTCGGAGCTCAACATCAGTCCGGGAGAGCTCTTCTACGGTCTTGGGTACGTCGCTGTCCCGTCATCGCGCAATGCACTCTGCTCACCAACCTGCAGCGAGCAGTTCGGCTCCTTCACCAAGAACGGTTAGCTTCACTCTCATCTCCGAGCTTTCTCCGTCGATTGACGATTGCCCTCCCTTTAGGTCAGAGAGTCAGCATCTGGAACGCCGATGGCGGCACGTCCTCCGAACAGGCCTACAAATGCGTCCCCTTCTACGTCTCCAACCGCGGCTACGGCGTCTTCGTCAACCACCCCGGTGAAGTCGAGTTCGACGTCGGCGCGACCAAGGTCAGCCGCCTCGGGATCGCCGTTGCGGGCGAGTCGCTCGAGTACTTCATCATCTATGGAGACACTCCGATCGAGGTACGCAGCTACGGCATCCCGGGTCGTGTTGTCTGACGCTTTTCCCTCACAGATTCTCGAAAGGTACACACTCCTGACTGGACGCCCGGCGTAAGTGCATATCTCGACCCTCATCACACGTGCTCATGGTCCCGTGCGAAGACTACCGCCTACATGGACCTTCGGCCTATGGCTCAGCACGAGCTTCCTTACGTCCTACTCGTCGGAAACTGTGTCAGGCTTCCTCCAGGGAATGCGCGATCGTAGCTGCCCGGTCCGCGTCTTCCATCTCGACTGCTTCTGGATGAAGCAGTACGAATGGTGCTCCTTCACGTTCGACCCGGACAACTTCCCCGACCCGAAGCAGTACCTTAGCGAAATCAAGAACAAGTTCGGCGTCAAGATCTGCGTTTGGAGTCAGTGCACGAGTTTCGTCTTCTGACGGACAGACTCTGACAACATCCGCCCTTCAGTCAATCCGTATATTTCTCAGTCGTCGCCCATCTTCCAGGAGGGCCTCGACGGTGGCTTCTATATCAAGCGCACCAACGGCGAGCCGTGGCAGTCAGTGACAGTTCCTACACAGTCTTTGTGCTTGCTCAGCCTTTTTTGGTTTGGTTGGACCTTTTGGCGGCTTGTTTTGGTGTTGTTGGCTTTCCCAACCCGGGTTGCACCGGCTTGTTCCTTGGGCAGGTTTGGGGCCTTGTTGGCCTTGGTTTTGGCTTGTTTCAGGTTCGGTTTTTGTTCCGTTCTTTTTGGCGTGGGTTGGGCTTTGGTTCTGCGTTCCAGACCGACTTTGGCGAACGCATCCCACATGTCGACGTCAAGTTCCATGACGGCTCGGACGTGATGAAGATGCACAACCTATACTCTGTCATATATAATGAAAAGGTCTTCAAGCTGCTCGAGGACTACCACGGAAAGGACGAAGCCGTCGTGTTTGCCCGTAGCGGCGCAGCTGGTGGGCAGCGGTTCCCTGTGGTATGTTGCTCCGGTCGTATAACATAAGTGCACAGCTTGACTTTGTCGCAGCACTGGGGCGGCGACTGCGAGTCGACCTTCGAGGCTATGGCTGAGGCGACGCGCGGTCTCCTGAGCTTGTCCATCTCCGGCTACGGCTACGGCGCTCACGACATTGGAGGCTTCGAGGTGCGATTTGCTGCTCGTTCCTTGTTAGGGTCTGATCACGGCGTACAGGGTCTCCCGCCCGCCGAACTGTACATGCGGTGGGTTGCCTTCGGGATGTTTTCGTCACACACGAGGTTGCACGGGTCGTCCTCGTATCGCGTTCCTTGGTTGTATGGCGAACAGGCGGCCGTCGCGATGTCGAATCTTCTCGAGGTCAAGCACAGGCTCATGCCTTACCTTTACTATTACGTGAGAGAAGACCTTTGGTGTGCTCATACTGCGATACTGAGCGGTGCGACTTGCAGGCTATCCAAGCCCATCAGCTGGGTCACCCGATGCATCGCACCATGTTTGTCGAGTTCCCGGGCGACAGGACGACGCACAGTCTCGACCGCCAGTACTTCCTGGGTCGCTCGCTACTGGTCGCCCCCGTGTTCGTGCCGCAAGGCGAGGACACCGAGTATTACCTCCCGGCCGGGCGCTGGACCGAGTTCAAGACGGGTCGCACGCTCGATGGCCCGCGATGGGTCAAGGAAGCGGTCGCGCTAGAGGACATCCCGCTGTGGGTCCGGCCCGGGAGCGTCATCTGCTTGGGACCAGCGAAGACGGGTCGGCCGGACTATGAGCTGGCGCGCGGCCTGGAGGTGCGCGTGTATGAGCTAGCTGAAGGCGAGACCGCAGAAGTCGGCGTTCCCACGGGCCACGGTGCGGCGCTGGCGGGCAGCGTGAAGGCGACGAGGAAGGGCGGCGAGCTGATCGTCGAGACGAGCGGGCGTGGCGTGGAGCTTGGCGCGGTGGGTGTGTTCATCGCCGGCGTGCGCGTGGAGGGTGGTGGGCAAAGCGTTGGGGGCGACTCGCGGGTGGTCCAGGTGGCGGGAAGTGGGGGCAAAGTTGTTCTGAAGCTCGTGCGTGTGTAGATAGATGAATGCAAGGCCGCGGGCGACGAGCCAGGCGGCGGTCAGATCCGGGAGTACCGAAACGCACCTCTTCCCTCTAGACTCACCGGGCGAACATGACAGCCACCGCATCGGCCGCGGCTGGCTCGAGCACGGCCGCATTCCTTTCGTCGCTGCAGACGGTGCCGGTCGTGCATCCCGCTCATCTCGAGACGAACGACATTTCTCTCGCGACCGAGATTCTGCCCGCACCCCCTCCACTGCCTCTCCCCGCTCCGTCGGCCAAGCGCGAGCTCAAACGTCCCGCGCCGCCGCCGCCGTCGTATCTGCCAGCGTCTGACCCAGGCTCGACATTCTCGAGCGCGTACGCGACTGTCACCTACGCCGGCCCTGAGGATTCGTCTACGAGACGACCGAAACGCGCGAGGCTTCTAACCAGGTCCGGCCCACGCTCGCACGCGCCCTTGTCCCGTCCCCGTCGCTGACGCTTTCTTTTGCTTGTTTCTCGCCCGCTTTCCCTTCCACGGATGCTCGTCTCACCCAGGCCAGCGCCAGAACGTGCGAATGACAGGCCGCAACGCTCTACGCGCCCGCCGCAACGTATCGCGCAAGACGGTGGAAAGCGGTCCTCGCCGCGCGCGCAACCGGATCCCGCAGAGCGGGGCACGTCCCCCGCGTCCCCCTCTGCAGACGACGAACGCGAGCGGTCCATGTCGATCCCATTCGTCGCTGCTCCGGACGATGTCGGCAATGCAGCCGACTCCGACCCCAACCACATGTCCAACTTGACAAACGGCGTGGCGCAAACTGCCCAGGAACCCTCGAAGGACCCCCCGGTCGATGAGCTCCTCCTCGTATGTCTCAGCGCGCACCACGTTGCCGACTCATGTTCGTTCATCATTGTTATCTAGCACAACAACGACCATTGTTCGGCGTGTCGGTCCCAGGGCGCTCTCCTTTATTGCGACGGATGCCCTCGCGCGTTCCACCTATGGTGTCTAGACCCGCCGATTGAACCAGACGACCCGCCCCGGGAAGCGAAATGGCTATGTCCCAGCTGCGAGCCACCTACGTTCAAGGTGCGCGCGATCCTGTCTTGGGAGGCCTTATATTGATCAACCCTCTCTTGGACCCAACATAGCGGCGACGCAAGGTTGACAACCATCCCGCGTTCTCGCCCCTCTTCCAGACGCTTCGCCAGCGTGTCCCCGCCGAATTCCAGCTGCCCGCCGATATCCGAGGGCACTTCCGTGATGGTGGGCTATCTCACCAACGCCGTCTTGCGCCCGTCTCACGATTTACTCGCGCAGTTGCAACAGGTCCTCGAGGAGGATACCTGGGCGGCGGGAAGGTGCCTCGACCCCAGTGCGTTTTTCTCCTCATCTCCTCAGCCTGTCTCTGATTCGTCCACCTCCGCAGCCGGCACGGCTTGATAGAAGACCGCGATCCATACAAGTTACGCGAGAAGGACAGCGCCGCCGTTCTTTGCTTTCGCTGCAACAAGTCGGCATTTTCGGGTTCATCGCAAGGAGCCAAGGGGACTGTCAGCAAGCGGGCGCGACTCTCGGTTGACGGCGCAGACTCACGCCGGTGGCGTAGCATCGTCTCGTGCGATTACTGCGATCTGCATTGGCATCTGGACTGCCTGGACCCGCCTCTCACCGTCATGCCGCCCCGCGCACACAAGTGGATGTGCCCAAATCACGTGGATAAAGTCCTGGTATGTCGCCCCGCATGCTGCAGTCTCTTGTCGCGACTTACATACGCACACAGCCAACGCGGCGAATCCCCAAGCACATGCACAAAACTCTCGACGTCGACCGGCCGGGCTTGATGAACAACGGCAACATCGACATAGTTCCTTCTGAAGACCCTCCCATCCTCGGACCGCCGGTAGACGAAGTCTTCATCGGGGGTCAGAAATATCGCGTACCCGAAAGAGTTGTCATCCTCGACTTTTGGGATCGTTGCAAGTTCGTCGCGCAATGTCTCTGTGGTTAAGACACTAACCGTATCTCAGGCGAACAACTCCGGTCGTCACGCCTGAATCCCAACGCATGGCGAAGTTGCGGAACGATGCTATTGAGGCGCGGTGTCTCCATCCCTCGCTAACTGATGCTGATGTATCGCAGGCTCTCGCATCGCTACGATCTGGGCATACCCAAGCCACATCGCAAGCATCCTCTCAACACTCTGCCCAAGCGAACGGACAGACAGCGTTGCATACTGCGACATTGACAGACGACGTGAGCAATCTTCGATGCATCCACGGATGTCGCTCACATCTCACCCCTCTCTCTTTCTCTCTGTGTAGTCCATGGATGCATTAGACGCCGTCGCGACAGATTCAAACCCGAGTTCTCCTTCGACAGGGTCGACTCTTTCCTCCCTCACACCCACGCCGTCTCCCGAGCCGCCTCGAATCTCTCTCAAGATTCGTATACCTCCGTTATCTTCCCTAATGACGTCCCCGAAGCGTCCCCAGCGACCTCGGCGATCTCTTCGCTCGGTCACAGCACCGCAGCAGAACGGCGGTGACTGACCTCTACATTGTCTCGCGGGTCCTTAGCAGCGGTTGTATTCAGCTCGAGCACACGGACAATACGTAGTTATAGTGTCGCCTGCATCATCATCGATCGTCGTGAGTTTGTTGAACACTGCTGTCCGCGGGTCGCGCGAGCTCTGCCCGAGGACGTGCAAACCCGATTCGGCGATCGGGCCAGATTCCCGAATGCCGTCGCGAGCTGCCGTGAGCTCGTTTCTCTTGTACGACGACGATGTCTGAAGCGTCTATCGAGCAACTCGTCCAAGACTGGTTGCGTCTCGACCGCGTATGTATACTCCCACTGCGTGTGCTTTGCTTTGACGCTCAAACGCGCTCAAGGACCCAGCGAGCCGCAAGCTCGTCGAGGATCTGTGGCGCGCTGGGGACAGCAAAACGCTTGAACGGTACATGCGGTACGTGATGCGTCGTCCTGTCCGTCCAGGCTCTCATGGCGGGAATAGTCCTCGTCTCGAGTTCGGTACTGCTGGCTTGCGCGGTCCCATGCGCGCCGGCTGGGCTGGGCTCAACGACCTCATGGTCGTTCAAACCTGCCAGGGAATGGGCCGTTACGCCGCCAACGTCATCGACAATGCTCTAACCCGCGGCGTCGTCATTGGCCACGACCATCGCCACAACTCTCGCCGCTGGGCAGAAATGGCCGCAGAATCGTTCTCGAAACAAGGCTATCAAGGTACGCGTACGCATCCCTGGCGCACTTGGCATTATCTCACCCGTCGCACATAGTCTTCTTGCTGCGCGGCCTCTCGTTCACTCCACTGTACGCCGTCTTTCTCGCGCATGGCGCAAGTTTTTGAGATAGGCAGTGTTCCCTTCGGCGTTACGCACTTGCGAGCTGCTATGTAAGAGCCCGCTGCTTCGCTACGTGTTGGTGCTTATGCGCCTTAGCGGATGCATGATCACAGCGTCGCACAACCCAGGAGAGGATAATGGGATCAAGTTGGTACGCGTGTGTCCGCTACCAACAGCAACGCATCTTATGTGTCCTAGTACTGGGAGAACGCGGTGCAGGTAAGAGTTCGCGTTATCTCTCCGCAGTCTACTCACGCAGTGATACCGTAGATAATTTCGCCGCACGACGAAGGCATCGCCGCCGCAATCCTGCAATCGTTGGAGCCGGCGAGCTGGGAGCTTCTTCCGACGACACCGCTCGTTGACCATACCTCTCGCGTTCACGATGCCTATTTCACTGGTGTCCTGCCGGAACTGATGCGACCGTTGGGGACATCACGGACGCCACTCAGGATCGTACACACCTCGCTTCACGGAGTTGCAGAGCCCTTCATGCGCAGAGCCTTCGCGCTTCTCGGTGATTCCGTCGAGGTGTTCTCCGTACCACAGCAGTCCAAGCCCGATCCAGACTTCCCGACAACGCCGTTCCCGAACCCAGAGGAGAAAGGTACCTTGGTGCGCATGGACAGGGTTTTGGAGGCGCATGTGCTGAGTTCGCTGTATAGGATCTTGCGATGTCCTACGCAGACCAGCTTGGTGTATCGTGTGTGTATGCCAATGATCCCGATGCCGACAGGTTTTCCGTTGCGGAGAAGGGTGTGTGCTTTGCCGTCTCCGAGTTTGGGGTGGCCATTCACTGAGAGTGCAGTTGGCTCCGAGTGGAAAATTCTTACCGGTAATGAAGTCGGAGTCCTCCTTGCAGCGACCATCCTGCACTGGCACAAGGAGGAACGGCGGGACATCAGCAAGGTCTACATGATCACGACTGTGGTTAGTTCCAAGATGCTGCAATTCATGGCCGAGGAGGAGGGATTCTCATATGCAGAGTGCCTCACAGGTATGCTCTGTCTTGAATCAGTGGCCAGGGTTTAACAGCTCTACTCTAGGATTCAAGAA
>KV426024.1:3896-19764 GCA_001632375.1 Exidia glandulosa HHB12029 | reverse complement strand
GCCAAGGTGTAGTTGCGTCCGAGCACCAGCGACAATAGCGGCAAGTCGACCTCCAGTCGAGTATGCGATCCGATATCGAACAGGGTCGGGATCGCCAAGTGCGGGAAGACGACAGGACACATTCTGATGCGATGTCGAGGACAAACATGGGTGTGGTGATCTCGGCAAGTACAGCCACGGCGATGTGGGTGGAGAACGTGGAGGGCGGAGGTAGGCAGCGAGCAGTCGCGGGCGTAACAGACACCGCGGACGTACCAAGGTATAGTCGTATGGCCAATGGAGGGCGGATGATAACCGCATCACCCAGGGCTCCCGAGGAGCAGCGCAGTAGTCGACGATAGAGAAGGAGAGTCGAGGATTGGGCAGGTGTAGTCGGAAGCGCGCCGGAGCGGATGGGCGGACATGCATGGATCGAGGCGAAGGAAAGGAGATCAATGACGGGCAACATTGCCCGCGTCTATCCTTGACAGCAAGACCGTTGATCACCACCAAAATAATACACCTATATCCGCACCAAGGGAGGGAGGGTGGATGAACACCAAACAAATGTAGAAGGGAGTGTAAAGCGCAAGTAAGCAAGTGAAAGGGGAGTGTGTAGAAGTAGTAATAGCACGTCTCAATGAAAGGATCACTAGTCAAGTCAACGGAGGGAGGGGGAGCGTAACAACGACGACAGCGGCGGAATAACAATGGTACGTGCGAGAAGTGTAATGCTGTGAAGCAGGGATCGTCCCTCTGGTCTAACCACCTCGTATGGTACCAGTTGGTGCACAAGGACTACTCGAGTTCGCTTGCCGTACACCTATAACTTCAAGATAACAATCACACAAGGACTTCGTGTCCCAGCGACGATAACAACGTTTAGACGACGATGAAGACGATGGAGAACGAGTTTAGACGATGAGAACGAGGTAGAGGACGAGGTAGACGACTAGGAAGTAGCCCAAAGGCCTTGAGATTGCTGGTAGAGAGTGGGGAGTGGGTGCTGAGGCACTGGGGGCTCTGGCTGATCAGCTATGTACATGAAAACTGGGGCCCTTTTATACTACTGGGAGTCAGGGGCAAGGGAAATATTGACCATGCAAGGGCTATCGAACCACTCGGGGCCTCCGATGCTTCTCGGAATCTCGGAGGGTTCTAATTTCATTGATTTGCTGCGGACCATGTGGTGATGGGACAAAATTGGATATTGCACAGCCTGTTCCTAAGCAACCCGGGGCTTCCGAGGGTCGAAACCGGGCCCCGGAGCTTCCGTTACTTTCCCGGACTGCGGAACGCCCGAGTTTCCCACGGAATCGAGCCTTGGCAGCCGAGGAAAAGGCACGGGATTGCCATGGTACGATATCTCGATGATTCGATTGCCCCGAGTCATTGCGGCGCCCAGTAGTCCTGTCGACCGGCACGAAGGGGCTTCCGACCTCGGCAATCACGATGGTGCCGCGTACGGGACTGGATTCGAGCTGGTTCGGCTTGAGTGCTCCGTCCGCTGCTGTGGCTATCCGACGCATTTCCAAACCGCCCATGCTGCGCCAAGGATCGTTCAACACATCGTTCAGGGCATTTTGGCAGTGCAAATTCGATGGCGTTGTCCGCTTATTGCTATGGGTCGCGGTTCCGGAGATATTCAGTGGTTTGTTGAATATCGGTGCACATAGCCTGCTCGGCCTATAGCAAGAGTCGTCCAACATATCATCCGAAGCGGATTGACGAGCTGAATCCAACGGTAGCACGGATGTGCTGCTACGAGTGATGGTTCCGGTGCTATTCGTCGGTTTCTCGAATATTGTAGCATATAGCCACCTGCAACCCAGTATACCAACTGCAACACATCCCTTAAACGAAGGAGTATACTTGAGCAATGTATAGGTCGATGTATGTGAGTTGCTGTGAAGTGCATAGTCGAGGTATAGTGTGTCCGAGGTCGATTTTCTTGCTGAGCGCATTCTAGGCTGATCAGCGGTAGCAAAGGTTGTCAAGTCTGCGAAGACCTTTGATCTTCGCGACCCTGAGCAGTGCACTCGGTACTCGGACACTCGGGCTCTCATGCGGGATCTGGTTGTTCTGAATGTGGCTACCAATTGAGTTTCTGAGGTCATTCTTGCTGTCTGTCTTGCTGCTGGCTTTACTATGGTTGGATTCCCGAGCGACAGGACCGTCAGGCGGACGATCATTGAGGCTCTGCTGGCTGCCAAGTTGCAGTTGACCCAGGAGATGGCAGATGCAATTGGTAAGTGGGAATGAATTGCACTGGATTGTGTGCAGTTCTAACTTGGCAATGCATTGACAGGCCTCGTGTTTGGTTCTGACGGTACTGGGCATCTTGCACTGAACTACCAGAGTCATCACATCGTTGGTACGCGTCCTGACGGTACCTGGAAGATGTTCTTTGCTGGTGTCTTTCGGCAAGCGGACCACACCGCTGAGACCCAGTTTCAGGGCTGGGTCAAGGACGTTCTCCAGGATCGGATAGACTTCTTCAATTCAAGTCCCAAGGCAACTGCTGGCTATGTTGCTATTGATTCTGTCGCCGAAGTCCTTCGGGCAGTCTTCTCTGACCATGCACCCGATCAGTGTCACGACACATAAAGATAACCCGCGTGTCGAAGGTGTTACGGCACACGAGCTGCCGCTCTTGCCGAAAGGGTTATCGCCTCAGAGTTCCCACCTTTTTGCCCAGGCGAGAGTGCCTTTGGCGGACCCTGGCGGCGGACTTCTACAGATTGCCCTTTCGGACATGATCTGATCGCCCGCTTCCCTCCTTCACTCCGTTCTTCACCCCGCGCCCCGCCCCGCTGGCGACGTGCACTTGCCACCCGCACCTCCGTCCAAGGGCCCCTGCAACCTCGGACCCCCGCATGGAAGAGACGCCGATGGAGGACAGCCCACCGCGAGGGTCAGCACGCGTCGTCCTCGCCCGCTTCGAGCAGCCCCCATTGCCCAGACCTGCAGACGCACCCGGGCGCGCAGAAGGCGAGCCAGTGGCTCGCACGGCAAACGCCATCCATCGAGATCGACGCCGAGGTCGCCAGGACGCTCGCTGAGCCCATTGAATTACGGCCCCCACAGCTGGCAACTCCTCCTCCTCGGAATCCCCCTTGCCAACTCGACCCTCAGGTCGCGAGGACGGTCCGGGCCTACGTTGAAAACTATCGCGAACTCCTCGAGATCCGCAGCAACGTCCGCGACACGCAACACAAGCTCAGGGAGATCCTGGCTTGGCTCGTGGAGTTTGAAGCAGCCAATGCACACGAGATCGCACGGATCGAGGGTCTATAGGGTCCCATGGCAATCGTCTCGTATACCCCGTCTAGGGCTCTCCCTTATATCTTCAGGTTGCTGCGCAGAAATTCGTTCTCTCTCTCTCTCTTTTGTGTGTGTGTGTCTTTCATCCCCTCCACGTGTTCCGGTGATCTCCTTGCGTTCGGTACCGACTGACTCATGTCGCTCCTTTATTGTGATCTGTCTCTCGTCTCTTGGACTCCGCCCGGTCGTATATAGATCGCATCTCAATACCCATGTACTCTAGATTCGATCTCCTGCCGTATACCACCATCTTGTGCGGACTCGGTCTCCTCGACCCACCTCCTCCTCTCTGAGCGTCCTCCCACCGAGGCATATGTGTGGTGCCGTGACAGAAGGGGTGGTGCTCAAGGGGCAAGAGGGCGAAGGGGTGAGCGGGCAGCCATATCCAATGCAAGATGGAATAAACCAAAGCTAAGGTACATCAAGCGGCATCGGCCAGTACATATAGCAAGCCCGGAAGCGAACGGAAGCAGATCGCAAGCGAATGGCAAACAAACACAATCGGGGCGAACAGCAGAAGATCGACCGAGAGCGACAACAAAGGGGAACAAGACATGCATGAACAATCATACAGAAGAGAAGGAAGGCGGCGAGTAGTACGAAGGTAGAGGAGACGCAAACACATACGATAGAGAAATAGTCCATGCCTATATGAGGGTATATGGCGGGTATCACGAGAGCGGAGACATCTTGCATACGGGATGGTACGCGTATCTGAACAGCAAGGCGATGTCGGCAAGCCGAGGCAGGGCGAAGCGGCAATGGCAAGTCGACCTCCGGTCCGAGCGCACAATCCAAGTTATCCAACAACAGAGGGGGTGAGGTGACAGTGAGAGGCGAGAGATCCCATGGACGTGATCTTGATGCAAACAGCAGAGATCGCACACATGTTCGCCGGCATGACCCAACTCCGTGGTGTAAGCAGAAAGGCCGCGCGTCCGGCCTCGGCTCCTTGGTGTCCCGTGCGATCCTGTGCGTGATCGCTGTTTATACCCGTTCTGGCAGTGGTGGATGGCATAGAGTCTGAAGCACGCCAAAGCGGATGGGCGGACATGCATGGATCGAGGCGAGCGAAAGGAGATCAACGATGTGCGACATAGCCCACGTCTATCCTCGACAGCAAGACAATAGCTTCAGCCGTCAGGAGTCTGCGACATGGGGTGCCGAGGATGCGTGAAGTGTTGGGGAGAAGAGATACGGGCACAAGGAATGTGGCACAGACAAGTGCGGACCTCGTGTGCCGTAACAAGATGTACAAGACGAACGGTACCCGAGAGTACCTGGCAGGTGTCAAGCGGGAGACAAGGATCTTCCTCATGCATCAGGCCGTACGTCTGGAGAAGAAGTACTCCGAGAAGCACGGGAACGCAGCAAAGGTGGCGCACGACCGGGCAACACTCGAGAAGGTGCGCGAGAAGCAGGAGCGCGCTTCTGAGCGCCGCGCTCGACGAGATGCGGGTTTGGCGGGTCCGGAGGAGACGCGGTGGTGCTCCGCGGAGGATCTGCCCGCACTCGACGCGAAGGACAAGTTGTTGACCATTGAGCGCCTCAAGAGCGAGCTCTGGTGGCACAAGGAGCGTGGAAATCGAGAGGCCTGGCCCAAAGGTGCGAACACTGTAGGACCGTTTTGGTCGGGAAAACTGCCAATGAACCCGCCAGTAGCTGGCGGTTTTGCATACGGCAATCAACGGGAAAGCCGCTGAGATTGGCGTGAATCCCAGCGGTAAACAAAGGAAGTCACTGGCAGGAAAGCACGCGAAAACTTCAGCTTCCCGCCAGTCAAAGGTTCCGGGGTACGAGTGAATACCCAGCTCCGAGCGATAGGAATTCCACTACCCATCGAGGTAAATGATTTATATATCGGCCAGATCCTTTTGATCACATCTTATCTCTCAAATGTGACAGCAGTAAATATTGTATTACAAGGACATACACGAAGCAGTAAATATCGTATTACAATGACATACACGATGCAACACAGCTCGGTCCTTACCCGTGAGTAATACACACGTACTAGGTCTCGACGCTTCGGCCAATTGTCGTATGATCCGCAAGTCGCTGGCTGCTCGATGGGTTGAGTTCTGCGAGTGCCCGCGCCGCCGCTGTCTGCGAAACAGTAGAGCGGTAGCACCACGTTCCGCGGACTCGAACATTGCAGAAGACATGCTTACCATATTGTAGGGCCCGGCTTGATTGATGCGCTTCATGTGTCTTATGCGGGACCGTGATCATAAGTTGGGGACTTAGAACTTGGGAGATGCTCGCCTTTTGTACGCAAGTTCCGGTGGATGTTCTGGACCACGTCTTTGGGATGTATCCGATGTTGGTCATCTCCTTCACATAAGCGTAACCAGGATGCTGAGCTTCGGACGCCTTCGGAGAGAGTGCTTCCGACCAGTTCCGCCTCGAGAGGGACGTCCTCGGGACGCATGTCGTTCGACGAGCAGCGGTGTCCCGCTGCTTGGAGAGCTGCCTATGGAGTTGACTGACTATCTCCGTATTGACTTAAGTGAAAGTAGGGTTGGCGGGCGCACGAAGGAAAACCTGCCGGTCTCGAGCGTGAGTCCCGCCAAAGCGGGTTCAGCCAGTTACGCCAGTTGCTGGCGCAAAGCGCCGTTCTCGCCCATTTGCAGCGGGAATCGCGCCCGATTTGATCCTACAGTGGAATTTGAGCGGCACCAAGGCAGTTCTTTATGCATGGCTCAAGGAGATCCTCCAATTCGAGGACGCGCCTCCTGCAGCGCAGGACGACATGGAACGGATGCAGGATAGTACGGAAATGACTTTAGATAGCTTGACTAACGAGGTAGAGGACTTAGAGGACGAGGAGCAGGAGGAACTGTACCACTCATAGCTTATCACTGTTTCAGCTTAGCCAATATTTATTTGTACTACTCGTAACTCTTTGATAATGTTTATTAATGTCTAAACTACATTCCCAAATTTTTGGGCCGGGGGAAACAAAAATTGCGGTCAGCGCGAGGTCAGTTGTACGGAGGGTGCCGAAATGACCGCGGACGGAGCCAAGCGGAGCCAAATCGGCTTCATAGCGGGTGCCGGAGCCCACTGTCTTGCTGATTGCATGGACTCGGGCTTGCGTGGTCTCAGGGGCTGACCTAATGATGGTCCCTCGGACTGGACCTCAGGCAAGACAGCCGCGGACGATGGTCATGCCAGATTGGATCTCCAAGCCAAATCCACCGGGGATGATGGTTCCTGTTGCGGACACGGCGAGAAGTGCAGAGAGAGATCTCACAAAGCACAGGAGAGGCCTTCAGCGAGGTTGTGCAGCGATACAGTGTAATATCAACCAGCGGGAAAGTGAAGTACAAGAGGAGCGAGGTCCAGATCCTAAGTACTCTCCAGCTAGCGTCTCGGCGCTCCGTCTCCACTAGCGTGCCGTCTCAGATCCTGTCGGCAGTCTCGTAAGCAGTACAACGTGTACGCCAGACACGTCGCCGCCAGTCGCCGGGTCCCGTGGTGATGAAAGGTCTTAGCGCGTACTCTATCTCGGTGTAGAGCTCGGGGTGCCAAAATGATGCCGAGCCGGAACATAAGTAGACCTTTTGCGAGGGCCCAGCGCCGTAGTTCAGCCTCAGATGGGAGTGTCGTATTGACTCCTGTTGTCAGCAGCTGAGTGAAGATGTCAGGAAATAGTTCGCGCGGGAAGATACTACGACGTAGCTCGAGGTCGTTGGGTCGTATTGCGTCGGGTTGAGAGTCGTAGAAGTCCTCCAAAGACTCTCGCGCTTTGGAGAGATTGGCCAGTGGTTCCCACGTATTCTCCTCGTGCCCGTACCCTTCCCACTTCACCAGCCATTGGAATTTGCCGCGCCATTTGCGAACTTTAATGATCTGTTCGACGTTGTATTGCGGTTCGCCCTCAACGACGGTCGCTAGTGGAGGTCGCTTCGCTCGCTGTCATGTGGATTCAGGTTCGTGGTACGGCGATAGAAGGTATTCATTGAAAACAGGGTGTGTGTAGTCGTTTCCAGCATGGGGGAAGGCAAATCTTGTATGCCGCGCGACCGACTTTGGCGAGGACAGAGAAGGGGCCGTACTGCTTGGGCGCAAACTTAATTGTGGCTTGGTCCGTCTTGATGTTGGTCCCTTCGAGCCAAACCTTGTCGCCCGGCACGTAGTCACGCGGGGGTGCGCGCTTCTTGTCGACTCGCAACTTCGTGATCTCGGCGATGATTTGGAGGGCTGAGGCCACCTCCTCCCACGCCTTCTGCATGCGCTTGGCAAACTCGTGGGCTCCTTCGTTCGAGTACTCGCTCTTGACGGTGATGTTAGTGCGAGGATGGCGTCCGTGGTTCAGAAAGATTGGAGACTACCCTGTAACTTCGGCCTCTCGGTTGTTGAGCGCGAATTCGGCGATGGGGACCCAATCTGCCCAGTCGTCCTGCCGTGCCGAGACCCACTGGCGCAAGTAGTTCTTGACTTCCGCGTTCATACACTCAGTTTGGCCATCCATCTGCGGGTGAAACACCGTGCTCGGATTGCCGGTGATCTCAAGGATTCGGTATAGTTCGGCCATGAACTTGGACACGAATTGTTTGCTGTGATCGCTATACACCTTCTTCGGGAGGCCAAATCTCTTGAAGACGTGCTCGAGGAATAGTCGGGCCGTGCCTTCAGTGGACTGGGTTATGTTGGTGGGGAGGACTACGCACATCTTCATCAAGCGGTCTACGGCCACCATAAGGCTGTTGTATCGTCAGGAGTCCGGCAACTCGCCGACGAGGTCGACTGTGATCTCTTCCCATGGTGCGCTTGGTGCAGGATTGGTTGGGGTGGAGAGGACCCGCGGTGGGTCCGTGCGCCCAGCTCTTGCGTTTCCATTGAGGTATGTTCACTTTTTTGGATGTCTTGCTTCATGCTAATGCCATATACAGTGACTTGAACATTACCATATCGCTTTCGTGCTCAAACATGTCGTACATTCCTTCCAGTGAAATAGATGTCATATAAGTTGGCGGCTGTGCCTCTGAGCTGAAGGACTATAAGAGGGCGGGTGAGCGGAGTGGGAGTCAAGTCCGACTCTCCTTTTTTTTCAATCACCATCGAGCTCTTGGCATAGGCCGTTTTCCACACAACATCGGTATCGCAGGCCGCAAGCAGCCCAAGTGCAACAAGGAACGGTGACATATGAAGAAGGAAGCGAACAAGTTGTACATGCAATATATTGCCAACATCCACTTGACCATCGACAATGCTATTACCAACGATGCGAAGCAGTTTGATGATGAAGTCATATTTTGAGGCAGCTATGGAGGTAATCTAACCTATGCAGCTTCCGTGACCATTATGACACACGCACGTAGTCCTACTTGGATAGCGGGGGACAAGCGACGGAACTGGTCGTGATGAGTATAAAGTATTGGGTGGGTATCAAGTCTACGTGATGGGTGGGTCTAAGCATTGGGCGTAGCAGTAGTACATGCACGCGAGTTTGGCCGGATACGATTCAGGGAATGAGAATATCGATTCAAGAAGTGATGGGAATACGGAGGCGAGAGAATAAGTCGAACACAAAAGCACACAAAGGAAAGAAAGCGAAGTGCGGAAGGGTAAAGTAATAAAAGAATCAAGCCTACGTCGACAGCGCAGGCTCGCGAGCGAGGCATCCTGATGAATGAATGAAAGCTATTAGAGCACTCAGGTTCTTGCGCGAGCCCAACAAAGTTCCAGTGGAGAGAAACTGACCTCGGAGCTGGCTGCAAAGCGTCTGGCGTTGGGCACGAAGACGTGGGCATCGGAGGAGGAAGTGTTCAACCGTCCCCGGTTCTCCGCACGGTTCTCCGCAGTTCGTACAATTCGGCGAGTTGATAGCTTGGATACGGTGGAGGTACGCGTTCAGCACGACATTGAGGCGCTGATGATATGCTCAAGAGGATGGAGGAGCATGGCTTCAGTGTGCTCAATGACCCAGATGTGCCGACTTGGCGCAAAGATGATCACTCCCAGACTTCGGTTCTTCACTTGTTGTGGCAGAACCAGCAGATGGCTGCGCTTGGTGTTCTGCAGGACTTTACAGTGTCTGACCAAGTCCATGCTTTCTCTGACCACTATGCACTCACCCTAGCAAGCACCCGCAGCCCTGGTAGACTCCAGAGCTCACTGCCAGTCTCCAGCGCATGCACGAGGCGGAGCGGGCAGCGCAGAACTATGCGCGCACATACAAGCGTTCCAACCAACTACTGACTTCTGCAGCTGCGAGCGAGCACAACTACCGCCACCACTTTTGCGCATCAGGAAAAATTTACTTTGCTATATGTCCCAACATAGGTATATGTAGGTGTGTGTAGTTCCCGCAGCGCGGTAGACAAGTCCCCTCCATGTATTGATCCGGTATCGCGCTGTAGCACGATGTAGTTCGGCCGGATCTACGTAGCACTACAGATGACATCATAATCCCACCGATCTACCGTAGCTAGCAACTCTGTAGTCATCTGTAGGGATATGTAGCAGCAACAGACCGGGAGATATAAAAGCTCATAGGGTTCCCATCGTCAGAATTATTTGCGAAATTATTCACACCCAAAGAAGATCAAATGTAACAGACCGATGTATTAGTCAACTAACTAGTAAACTACTGCACTTGAGGGATAAGGCGCGGGAGTATGGATGGGCGCATAGGCGGACCGGCGGGGGGATGAGAACACGCACAAGTGAACTGGCTGCAAACGCTTAGATGAGTCGCGAGCTTGCAGGAAGCGCGAGCTGAAGGAAGCAACGTACCAGGCAGAGGTGTCTGTGGGTGGGCGGGCCCATAAGACATACTCGTTCGAGTCAAAGGTCGACATTGAGCTCAGTTGGGCCGTCGCGACACCGTCCCGGACCTGCGCGTGCATCTGACGGTCGAGCGGGCCGAAACACTGCGTCATCGCGAGCGACCACGCGGCGGCCATAGGCGGTGACGCAACACCTGATGCGCAACGTAAGCTACTGTACGAGCGCGACCGAGGACGGTGTGGCACTTACGGGGTACGCGGTACAACAAATAGGGCCCAACGTCAGCGGGAGTCAATAGAGGGGGGGAAGAGGGCAAGGACTAAGCGTACCGATGAACAGGAGGAGCGCGAACATGAGCGGACATCGGGTCCTGCACCAACGTGAGTTCTAGAATATTTTGTTACGACCATGACACAAGGACGTCTACACAATACTCACCACACAGGTACAAGCCTGAGCGCAATCTCGGCGGTCGGTGCAGGGCCAGTTAGGTGACCACGAGCGAGAGGATGCGAGAGGGACGAGGATGAGTTGTGACGGTGAGACTTCGAAGTTGGTCCGGCCGATATAGGACCGGGCCACGTCAGCATGACATCATCGGCCGAACCGGACTTCGCAGCTCGCTGGGCTCGGCCTCTCAGCGAGCATTAGTAGGACCAGCACTTTATTTGAACCATGAGTAAATGTTCAGAGTGTTCATGTTGAACTACTGTGTAGGGTTTGAGTTTGAACAGTTGCCGTTGACAGTAACCTCGGAATACACTAAGTAGCTCGCTTCCGCAATGCTGTGTAACAGCTCGCTTCCTCCGTAGTCCAACATAGACTGGGAAATCTACGGGTGACTACGGGGAGCTACAGAGCCAGCTGGAACTACCGGGTCCTACGGATCTCATGATAACAGCTCACATCTATGGACACTTACAGTTCAATACAACTTAGGGCCGGTTTTATGTAGCCAAGATTTTTTCCTGATGCGGGGGCCCTTTTACTCTGACTGCCACCAGTCCGAGTAATTCCGTGCATTTCCGCGCTTCACAGCACTTCCCCTTGCTCAAGAAACCCCCCAAACTCGACCATAATGCGCTCTGCACCTGCAGGAGCTCATATCGAGCCAGAGTGCGACCCCCCTGGTGACTCGGCTGGTTGGATCCATGGTCCGACCTTGCCAGAGTCACCCAGCGCGCCCCATCGCTCCCTACGCTCTACAACTCCCCCTGCGCACTCTACCAGTCCCCAGGACGCCGCCACACCCAAGAAATGCCTCGGTTTGCGCACGCGCGGTCTGGGTAGCAGCATCTTGTCCAAGGTGTCCCCCAGAAGCTCCAAGATGCGCTCAACGGACAGGGACCGCTCTGCTTCACCCAAATCGCAACAGGTGCGTATTTCCAACTCTCCCAGTCCCAATTCCAGGCCTAGGGCGCGTTTGCACGGTGCAGAGGGTGTTCCAGAGCGTCCGGTAGGCGCCGATGACATGGCCTTTCCCCCACTGCTGCCCTTCGCTGCACAGCGCAATCTAGTGCAATTGCACGCGCAATTGAGCCCCCAGGGCTACATTCCACCTTCTGGCACCCGGGCCCACGCCTGTCTTGCCCATCAGCAGTCCCTGCACGCTTCGTCTGACCCATTTGACTCGGATATGCACCACTTTCCGATCCCTCAGTCTCCTACCGCCCAGTCGCGCGCAACAGCTTGAACACACTGACTACTAGCCACAGGACATGTATGAGGCTGCATAAGTCGACCAGGCACTCTCTGTAGCGTCTGGCGATGCATCCGACCGGGAAGCAGCTCTGTCTTTTCTAAAGCGCAACCCTCACGTCTCTAGCGCGCGAAGCTTCTTTGACTCTTACCATCACCTGGTTAGAGTCAGTCTACCTCTGGCGCGCTCTGTCTACTTCACATCGCTCTAACTCGGCCCAGGGCACTCCCAAGCACCCATCTGGGTCGCTAGGAGGCACTACTGGGCCACCTGCTGCCTCTACTGGTGGTTGGGTGCCCTCCAGAGGGAGAGGCACCAACTCCTCTGCTCCTGCCGCTTCTACTGCACCACCTAGTGCTCCAAAACACACCCACAGCATGCCTGCACAGGCCCATGACTTGTCTGGTACAGTTGGGGACACACAGTATGTATCAAAGTTTATAGACCTCCATACATACATATGTCGAAATGTACGCCTGAGTGAGGGCTTTCGAACACAGTTGGTCTCGAATTATTTCAACGAGCGGCTGGCTGGGAAATTTCTATTTTAGGTTCAGAACCCCCAAATTTTGGCCAAATCGTTAAAACCTTATAGAAAACTACGTAAGTAACCTTAAATGAAAGGTCTTGATGACCTGGTTGTGAATCTCACAGTTTCGTGGCTTTCTAACGATAGGTTCCTGTGAAAATTAGCGGAACATTTCCGGTGCGGAGCTAACCGGAGTGTCAGGAACGTTTCGGTCCTTAGGCGGACCTCACGTTCCTTGGGTCTTTATCGCCGCTTCAGACGCTCATCACGCCCGACATCACCATGCCTCGACGACACTTCGCAGACATCCGAGCTTCAGCAATGACCGCAGGACCTCAACCACCGGTGCACATCGATTCGAGTCCTCTCCACGTTGCCCGACCGCATTGTCCGATATGTGCGGGTCGGGCTGCTTCGACTCTCGCTTCACCTTTGAGCACATGCTCGGCTCGCGCAGGTGGACACCACGACTGTGTTCCATACTGCGCGTGCCCGATGCGGCGATGCGTCGCACGCACCTCTCGCATCGCACCTCCGACCATCGCACCTCCCTCGCCCAGCTCCTCGCACATGCGTACGCTCCTCGCACATGTCTCGGCCCCCTTCACACCCTTGTCTCTCGCGTCACAGCATCTTCGGCTGCATGCCGATACGGCTGTGTATGCCGCGGATGCCGACCGCTGACAGTGCCAACCTCGGACCAGCCGCACCATCCCATCCAGGCGTCCGAGGGTTGCGCATGGGTACTCGAGATGTGCCTTTGGATCCTTAGCATCAACAAGGACGCCTCGCCGTGCTGCATGGAGTCTGTGAGCCAAGGTGCGATTGCTCATTGTCTCGCGCGCGCGCTTCGGGCGATGACTCGCTCGCTCGCTCGTCATTGGTGTTGTGTGCTCGCGTGCGGTTCTCACCTGACCCATCGGCGACACTCCATGTGCCTCGCTTCCGCTCGCGTGCGTTGCGAGCCGTCGCATGCTCTCGCTCGGAGTCGCACGGCTTGTGCCCCTCGATTACCCCGTCGTCGCCCACCTTCGCATTGCTCGCTCGCCAACGTCGCTCGCATATCGTGGTCGTCTGTCGCATCGGACTCACGATGTCGCTCGTTGCATCTCGCGCATGCTCGCGTCTGCGACACGATGTCGCACGCTCTTGTGTATGTCCTCGCTGCCCTCACTGTCCTCGCCGCTGCCGCTGCTCGCATCCCTCGTATGGGTTGGTTCTTGTCTGCTTATGTTCATTTCCCCATGGTCTCTTTAGTATGTTCTCTTTCATGTTGCATCACTTCGATGTCTTCCATTCTTCTTGTCTCGACCCTCGCGTCTCGGCTATTCGTGTTTGCTTCCGGTTAGCATATGTAGACCGGAGTTTCCCGCTTTGTACCTTAGATTTGGTTTGGTCTTGCAACCGTCCTATATGTCTCGCCTTCTTCACCACACTGAGCGCCCAACGTTTGGCGAGTATATAGCCGCGTTCTGACACGGAGTGGAGTGCAACCGAGCTGAGCCACGTTGCAGCTGTGCAGTCTGCTCCGCACCACCATGTCACCAAAGAAAAAGCTGGCCAGGAACCTCTCTGGGCTGAAGCATCACTCGCAGAAAGCCGATTTTTCCAAAAATCATTCTTTTGATGTTTCCGTCACTTCCAGAACAACTTTCATCTCACAACATTTCCCGAAAATTTTGGCCAAACCTCATTTGTCGTTAGAATATGACGTAACCAACCTCAAAAAATGCGGATTTTAGTGCTGATTACGATTCCGAAGAGAACTAAGCTCTCTATAGCCTAGGGAGCAAGATACCCTATTTGAGACATTTTGTGTGTCCCCAACTGTATGCCTGCTCGCTCTGCTGGTGCTGCAACTCGAGTTGCTGGTGCTGCATCACCTCCTCCTTCTGGCCGCATTTCTGGATCATTTCCCCCACTTCCAAAGCCTGCCACACCATTGTCCACCTCTCCCAACCTCTCAGCCTCGGTTGCAGGGGTTCAGTCGCAGCTTATGGAGCTCGATGAGCCCATCTCTGAGCAGGGGGCCGCGCGTCCCCCATTTCAAACTCCGCTTCCGGCAAATTCCGACCACACCCCCATGCCACCTCGTGTCCCCAGAGTCCATTTCTCGATGGATTCGCCTACAACTTCGCATGCCCACTCCTTTGGCCCCTCTATGAAGGTTGACCAAGTTGTGGAGGTGCAGGACCAGCCTATGTCTCGCAGCTCGCGCTCCAAGCTTGTGCAGCATGCCCACCAATTTCTCGACCTCCTGCCTACCCTGTCCACCTCTTCTGATGCCAGAAATGTCGCCCGTGTTGCTGCTGCTATTCTGGCCCTCCTCAATGAGCGCTTAGAGGAGTTCCCAGAGGCTATGGATACTATTCACCACACTATTCTGCCCTTTGTGGACTTGCCTGTCCGCGGCGCCCTCCAGGAGCTGGGTGATGAGATTGCTGGCCTTAAGGCTGCTCTTTCCTCTCACCCACCTCCAGCTGCATCTGCTCCACCACCTGCTGCGACACCAGTCCCAGTAGCTCCTACTACAACTCCTTCGCGTGTGAATGCGCGCAAGGACTCGTACGCTGCTCGTGCTGCATCTACAACTCCTCGACGCCCTCCACCTGCACAGCCCTCAGCCTCGGCCACACCGCTTGTGCGCAACCATCCAGCTTGACTTATTCTTCGTGTCACTTCACCAGCCGCGGCTTGTCTTGCAGTTGCTGACTCTGTCCGCGCGCGCGATGCTATCAATGCATTGCTTGCTGGTCTTTCTACTTCCCGGACCCCTCAGCTCCCTCTTGGAGTGCGAGGTGTTGGCTTGACTCGCAGCGGCAATGCTGTGGTCTTTGCCAACCTGGGACTTCTTGCCTCCGACCTGGAGCCTCACTCTGCGCACATTGCGTCCGCTTTCCTGCCTGAGTCGGCTGGTTATGCGGGCGCCTCTCAGGACTCTGCCTGGTTCAAGGCGATCATCACCTCTGTCCCCACTTGCGTCGCTTCTGGGCAGCCTTTGCCCACTGCTCAACATCTCCAGGCTGAGTTGGACGGCAATGCTCACACTTTTAGCTGGGCTGCACCTCCTACTTGGCTTGGGGAACCCAAGGATGGCTCTGGTTCTGTTCTCCTCGCGTTTAGGCGCATGGAGGACTTGGACTTTGTACTTGAGCGTGGGGTGTTCATGTTTGGACGCCCACTTCGCGCTCGTCGCTTCCGCGAGTCTACTCGGCCTCGCCCTTGCTCCAACTGCTGCAGCCTCGAGCACTCGACCCATGCCTGCACGTCACAACCTCGCTGCGCCATCTGTGCCCAGCCGCATCTGACTTCATCCCACCGCTGCACTCAGTGCAATGTGGTGGATGCTTGCGAGCACATCCAACTGTGCTGGCCACACTGCGGACGTCCACATCGTATGTGCGACTCTGCATGCCGTGTTTGGACTCGCCGTCCAGCTACTAGAAGGAAGCGTGGGGGCGGTCGTTTGGCTGCTCCTGACGAGTTTGAGGTTTCTTGAGTTCGTCTGTTTCCTTTCCTTATCCGCGTTCACTTGCTGTTTCCTTCTGACTTCACACTTATGTGCACCAATCCTGTCTCTCGCCTGTTAGACCCCCCTT
>KV426023.1:51979-128929 GCA_001632375.1 Exidia glandulosa HHB12029 | reverse complement strand
GTCGGCGCCGCGCGCGCGAGGAGCGCAGTGAGCGAGTCGTTCAGCTCGATCATCTCGTCCAGACGCGTCGGGTCGTCCGAGCCGCCTACAGACTGGATGAGCCCGATGAGCGGCGGGAGTGCTGCGCGCGTGCGCGCTATCAAGTCCGGCGAGGCAGAGGACGAAGATGAAGACGACGACTGCGCGAGAACGGCCTCGAGTTCCGACCGACAGTCGCGTGCTGCTTGGACGATGTCGAGGTCCGTCTGCGTAAGCTGCGACACGCGTCAGTAAACCGACACAGTTGTAGAAAAAAAGATCACATACGCTCTCGCCCGTCGTGCGCCGCACACCCCTCGCCAACTGACTCTCCTCAATCATTCCCCACACGCCCTTACCCAATCCTCGCCCACTGGCCATACTCGACCCGCTTCCCCTCACGCTCTCCTCCGCCTTCTCGGTATTACGCACGCAAATGCTGAGGATGTCCCGACACAAGCGCGCCATCGTCTCGTCACCGACGGGTATGTTGAGATCGAGGCACCGCATCGTCCAGTTGCTCTTCAGACCGCTGCTCAGTGCGAGCACGCCGGCCATGTCGAGCGAGTTCTGCGTCAAATCGAGGTGAAGAAGCGACGCGGATTCCGGGAGGAACTCGGCCAGCGCGATGGCTCCCGCCGAGTTGAGTCCTGTGCCGGAGAGGAAGAGACGCTTCAGGGACTTGTTCAAAGTGAACGCCGTTCGAAGCGAGGTGATCTACCCAAGGAGTGAGTACGGTTATGATATAAGCATAGATCACGCACGCCCTCCAGCCCAGGCGAGCAGCACGGGTTTTTGCCTAGGTCGAGCGTCTCGAGGCAGGAGTTGTATTTCTACAGGGGGTCAATACGTGAACAGCCTCCCAACGCGCTGGGACGTACAAGGGCCTCGGCGATGGCAACAAGACCTTGGACGTCGATCTTGTTCTCGCTCAAGTTGAGCACCTTGAGCGTGCGGTTCCGCTTGAGCACCTGCGCAATGTACGTTACGCCGTTCTGTACGCCTCACGTTAGCAGCACGCTCCAATACCCCCACACGCTATACAGCTCACCCGTATCTCGTTCGCACGCAGATCCAACGTCCGGAGCGCGCCCAAGCGCGGCAACGCGTCCAGTGCGCGAACTTTGTCCAAAAGCGCGGCACTGTGGCTGTCTACCTGGTTGTGATTCGAGTGCTGGGGCGGGGGCGCATGACGCGTCGTCACGCCTCCTTGCTTGCTCGACGTGATCACGGGTACGCTCTTGTCTGGAGGAGCGAACGTAATACGCGTCTGCGACAGCGGCGTCTGGGCTGCACCAGGTTGCGTTCCGCGTCGTGCACGAGGGACGTAAGGTGTGTAGGTAGTCGTGACAGGTGCGCTGGCAGGGTGACGAGGTGGGGGTTTGATCGGACCGTCGTTGCGCACTGGCGGTGGCGGAGGAGTCATAGGTATCGTCGGCGACATGGGCATCTGGAGGTCGTACACCGGGAGTGACGGCGTGGGTGGAGGAGAGACAAGACCGAGTGGTACGCTATCCGGGTAGTCCTTGATCATCAAGGCAAGCGCGACAGCGCCGGTGCTCGAGATGCGGTTCTGTCGCAGCGAGATGTTGCGTAGCGCCGAGGTGCGCACGGCATGCGCGAGGACTTCTAGCGCTCCCGCGCGGAGGTTGCAATCATCTAACCTCAAAGACTCAAGGTTCGAGTGATGCATGCCGCCATTCGCGTGTGCGGGTTCGCCGTCAGCTGCGGCGGAATAGAGCCCAGGGCTGTGACGATGTACGCGACCGACTTCTTGTCGAGGACCGCCTGCGAGAGATGGAGAAACTGGGCACTCTTGGCCTGTGGAAAGAGTCAATTGCAGCCCTGAGCGCGACTGCTCGCGTACGTTGGTGATAAGGAAGCGGAAGCCAGTCGACTTGAGACGCGTTGCGCGCTAGGGAGAGGAACGCAAGAGAGCATGGGATGAGAAGCGCATGCAGGATTGGTTTGATGGACTGTAAGACTGTTAACGAGTTAAATATCACGACGTAAGAGAAACATACGACATCGTCCAGGTCACAGTTGCGCAGAACGAGCTTGCGAACGCCCCATTCGACGTTGAGGACGGTGTGGGTGGTCTCGAGAGTCAGCTGGATGCCAGACAGATCCAAGGCTCGTGGCTTGGTCGTCGTTACGGCCTGTGATAGTTTGTTAGTAGGCGAAATAGAGTTGACGAGCGACGTACTCGCAGCGCCGCGACAACGTGCGGTTGCGGCTCGTCTTCACGGCCAGGGCAGGACTCGCTGTAGGACGACGTGACGTCACCTACGGTCCACCAGTCGTCTTGAGTGCTGTGCTGTTAGTGGGCAAGAGGAGGGATCTGCGGCGTGTACGAGGTGACGCGCATGACACGTCGCCGTCTGTCGCACTCCTTGTCCTCAACGGCTTTCTTTTCTTCCTTGATACCAGGAGTGCTGGGCGGGTTGGACGCGCTGATAGGATATACGGTGACGAGCTTGGGCATTATGAAGTGCGCGCTCTCGGTGCAAATGCAAGACGCACGATCTGAGCTCCAATCATCGCTTGCCTCTCGCCCACCATCTCGGCGCGCTCTCTCCTCATCTCGCTCGCCGTCACGCGTCCCAGCATTCTCAACCCCTTGGCATCGAGGTCGCGCTCCCCCTCGTCGTCGTCAGTAACCGCCAGCTTTGGCGTCAACCGGCACTGGCGTCACCACCAGCGCTTGCCTCGCCTGCAACGACCTCCCTCGCCCCACCTTCGTCGTCGACAACAAGCTAGCAACCCAACACGGTCTTGTACCTCAATCACCGTCCCCTGCGGTCTCTGGCGCGATTCAGTCAAGATGGCGTCGGTAACAGCTCGGCCGCGATTTCGACCTCGCGACAGCCCTCTGCCTTCCACGACGCGCCACATCGTCTAACACCAGCTGTATAACGTGAGTACCGATTTAGAACGTATCACCCGCTATCCCTGACGTGTTAATCGCAGGTCAACTCGATATCGCGTGTGCGCGCAATACACACCGACTCTCGACTTACTCCCACGACCCCGCGGACGTCGAGACAGACTTGGATAGCGCTCAAGAGCGTGAACGCAGTACGTACGCATCGTGTGTCAGCTGCCAATTCTGACGTTTCCCTCGTTTCGCAGGCGCTCGACGTCTTGATCGTCCGACCCACACACAACTTCCAGACCGTGTCAGCGCGCGTCAAAGACGACTCGAGCGTGTCGTACGAGCTCTGCCCACCGTCTACGAGTGCACCAAACCAACGCACACGTCGTCCTCGTCAAGATCGTCGTCGGGCCATTCCACGGTCGCAACGCGTGCACAAGCCCAACCATGGCGAGTGCATGGAGAATTGGGTCCTCCCGTGGACGGTAACAGATAACATAACGTGTACGCACCGTCATTCATTTGCTTGATGTCGCCGTGTTCATGTTTTGTTAGATTTTCTCGCACCGACCCATCCGACCTCGCGCAACCTGCGCACGGTGTCAACACGCGCTCAAACAAGATTCTGCGGGATCTACACACCTATGGCGACCTCCAGAAGCGTCAATTGCGGCCGCTCAAGTCGTCCTCGTCGACATCGCGAAGGCGCTCCTCCGAGTCCGAACAACCCTAGACCGACGTCAAGCGGATGCGACGGCATTAGCACATCCATCTGACGCGAAGCTGTCAGTGACATACATACGTACGTACCTCGTTGTTGCGCCTCTCTTCGTGTTGCTGATGTTCTCGTCTTAGGTGTCAGTCGTGCACGCTCAGGAGCAAGTTCCAGCTAGATCCATGGCGTCTGAGAAGGCAAATGTACGTCAGATGCTTCTTGTGTCCCGTTCAAAGGGCTTACATCAAGTCAGTTCTTCGTCCTCGGCGCCCTCGTCCCGTTTGCGAGCCCGATGTCAAGCGGGTTCCGCGCGAATACTGCCAATCGTGAGTTTCGGTATCATGTCGCGAAGAACCCAAATACGCGTACTGATCACCCCTCGCGTGCTCGGAAGGCAGGCGACCGGACAAGCGCCTGAAGGACATCCAAGATACCGCGTGGGCGCTGTCGATTGTGAGTTTGGGTATCATGTCGCGAAGAACTCGAAATAGCGTACTGACGATAGCTCCGCATTGCAGATATACGTTGTGCGCTCGTTTCGGTCGTGACGCGCGAGATGCAGGCGAGGGCTTCGAGCGGCATGCGACCCGACAAGCGCCTGAGGGACATCCAAGATACCCCGTGACCGCTGGCGATTGTGAGTTTGGGTATCATGTCGCGAAGAACTCGAATAATGGCGTACTGACGATAGCTCCGGCGTATCGCAGATATACTCTGCGCGGTCGTTTCGGGTGTGACGCGCGAGATGCACGCGAGGGTTCCGAGAGCCACACGACCGAACAAGCGCCTGAAGGACATCCAAGATACCGGCGCAACTGCTGGCGATGGTGAGTTTGGGTATCATGTCGCGAAGAACTCGACCTGGCATACTGACGATACATCGGCGCAGCACAGATACAGTTTGCGAATTCGTTTCGGTCGTGACGCGTGAGATGTCGGAAGGCACGCGACCGGACAAGCGCCTGAGGGACATCCAAGATACCGCGCGCGCGCTGGCGATCGTGAGTTTGGGTATCATGTCGCGAAGAACTCGAAGAAGTGGCGTACTGACGATAGCTCAGACATACTCTGCGCGATTGTTTCGGGCGCAACAGACGAAGGCCTCGGGAGGGACGCGACTGGACGAGCGCCTGACATCCTGCGAGCGAGGTTGGCATCCAATCGTCCTATGGCGGCGTGGTGAGTACGGACATTTTGCGTCACTTCCCCGGAGAACGATGGGCTCACGCGCGGTCCAGTCATGGGGAGTCGAGTGCCGAGCAGGCGCACGGGCTGAGAAGGGCGACATGTGAGTCAATGTGTTCGGGTGCTCGGCGAAGCGTGGACTCACGATCCATTCAGTATGACATGCGCGCGAGGATGCTCTGTCGATCGGGCATGTACCGCGGTCGCGCGAGGATGCAATTCCCTGAGCGCATGTACCGAGAAACGCGCGGCTCGGCGCTGGACGTGCGCAAGAGCGTCTGCATATCGAACGAGGTCCGTCACGTAAGTCACCGTGTTGTGCGCGATTCGGCAGAAGTGTACTTACGATCGTGTAGTCCGGTGACGAGCGCCACGCATCGCTATTGTCAGCGAGTACATACCGACGCGGACGAGGTGGTGGGCGAACACGGGTGGAGTCGAGGACGTCGGCCGGGGGTATCGTGAGCTCGAGGTCGGGAACCTTCGCAACTGGAAGAGGAAGAGGCTCGTCAGCGCGTAGGACGGAACGGGTTAGGCGGGCGACGTGTACGTAGTGTTGTGTACGATACCACGTGCAATAGATGTGTCGTTTCCGCCAAAATTGTGTGTACGAGGTCGGGAACGCAGAGGGCGACGAGCGCGGACGCAACGACGTCAAGAACGGTACGAAAGCGAGCATGAGGATGAGCACGACGCGCCGAGAAGTGAGCTCGTCGATGCGGAGCGATGGAAGGAAAGGGGAGAAATGTGATGAAGCTTTCCGACGGGGATGCGAGCCCTTTTATACTACTCTCGCGCCCACCCCACGGCCGATCCTCGCCGCACGCCCAGACCTGCTGACGGAGACTGCGTACGATGATAGGCCGGAGGACTGAAGGGAGGAAGCTGTACGGAGCCGAAGTGTGTGTGTGTCGCGATGCGACACGCTAGCCGATCCCCTTCGCCCCGCCCAAATGTTCGCTCCCTCCGCTTTCCCGCCACCTCTCACCTCTCAAATTCACTGAGAGAGGTAGTGCTTACGTAATACAGTGAGCTCCCAGGGCTGGAGGGGACCTATACCCCCTACAAAGAGCGAGGTATCCCAATGTTCCAAACGCCTCAGCGCGGCGTGCCGCGCTCTAGAGCGTCTGAAACGCTTCTCAGAAGGCCGATCAATCACGGGATAACTGCGCCGAAGCTGGATCTACGTGGGCAATACCCATATTTCTTGCAATACCGAATGTCGTCCTTTTGCCTCCCCGACGCCTCCGGAGCTGTCCCTTGCCGCTCTGTGTGTTCCTTCGGCACGGAATCCATCGGTCCGATGCCACTCATGCTACTCATGGATGTGAGATGATTGGTGGGTTACGCACCTTCGTCCGACGACTGCGATTATCCCGCAGGAAGCTCCGCTGTCCGACCGCCTCTGCGGCGTAGAATCAAGTGTCGCCGCGAGATGCGCGCATCATTCTCACACTACATAGGCATACATTGCATATAGACCCTGAATGTTCCTCCTCCCAAGGTGAGATCACTCTCAAATGACCTTCTCGGCGGAGCTGGCTCCTCCGCGGACTTCCGTACTGGCGCCGCGGCGACGACGCAGCGCTCAGCGCTGCATATTGTCAGACTAGATTCATGTTGCACTTGACAGTATGTACTAGTACTCTAGTCTTATCTCCTCACATGCCCATTCGACCGTGCTATACATGTGAGCACACATTCCTGAAGGCTTGTTTGAGAATGTTCTCTGTAGTCACGCGCTGCCAGCACATATTTGCGAAGTGCTGCGGATCAAAATACGTAAGGATTTACGTCTCAGTGACGATCAGTAGCGCTGTATGAGGCTTGCTCCCATGAGCACTGTATGCTGCCGGAGTTAGACTTTAATCCCGAATCATTGTCGTGGTGTGATCCCCGGCATATCCATGCAACCTCAATGGATAGAGACTAATTGCCAATCTATACACATATTAGACCGTGCAATGCAACCGAAGTGCAGAATATACAGATTCTGAGTGTGCGATGTGAATATTTTTATGCCGTTCGAATGTCGGCTTGAAATCCTGTGTCTTGCTCCTGCTAGAGAACTAAGTCTCTAAGTTCCAGATGATGAAGAGGGTGAGAAATGTTATTCAACTGGTCACAAGGTCCATTCCTGTCGGTGTGATGGACCGGGCGAGCGGGCGGTGGAGCATCGGATGTTTCTCAAGTCCGCTCTCGGCCTTGACTCTTTTCCTTCACGGCGAGCGGTATGGGGGTTACCCTCCATCTCTCAGAGCAGGAGGATATCTCGCCACCCACCAGCATCACATATACGGCCAAATCTACACGCAGTCCTCATTCTGTAGAGGCGAGTCTTTCGGTGTCGATTTTTTGCTGCAGTCGTAAATGGTGGGTTGCTTCTCACCGTCCTTTTGTTGCTGCACTCCTCTAACTCTTACGATACAGGTATCTGGCATACCCTCAGCATTTTTGGTCACTCTCTGACGAGCCTAGTGCCCTGGCGCACAGCTCTGTCCACTGTGAGCCCGCCTGCGGGTGAAAACCCTCCTGTAAACCCTCCGATTCCCGTTGTACAATCCTCCGTTTCTCGAAGGAAATTCCACAGAAGCATCGGAAATTCCTCACCTCGGCCGAAGGAAATATCGGTGGAAAGTGCTTATCTTTTTTGCTGTTTCACCCTCCTTTCCGAGCCGAGCTCGGGGAGCAAAGACACCTTCTGAGAGGAGGAAACTCCAATTGAACTTTTCACCGGACCGAAGCAGGATATTCCTTTGGTGTGACAGGGTGTAATCATGCTCATCTTGCCAGAGGACTTCCCGCTGCTGAATTCGGCTGAATTCCGCTCAGTCACACCGATGCAGAATCACACATTTGAGCGGGGGAAAGGGCTGCATTCAGTTTTCTAATAAAATACAATGCCTATGGCTTTACTCGGCACCGGAGCCGACCTCGTTGTCGTCATCCTCGTCGTTACGACGGTGAGCGATAGCGGCTGTCATTCGGGCCGATGCCGCCTTCGCCTTCGACGCCTTGGTGCGCTGGAGCTTGGCCTCGTACGCTCGGCGATCCTTGAGGTAAACGCGCGTCATCTCCCTGAGGGCCCAGTTGCCGGTAAACCGGCGCAGATACGGGAAGTCGTCGCGCATCTGGCCAGGCATGATGAGCAGGGACCCGATGCGGGACAACGTGTGGACAGGGCGATGCGCACCTTTCTAAACAAATGGATCATCTTGTCGCCTGGCTGTGCGGCGAAGGTGTCAGCCATCGAGAGCTTGACTCGAGCGCAGTATTCATGGAGCTGGCGCTGACAATTGGATGAGACATGGACAGGTTGAAGAAAAGGAAGAGGGCATACGTGCATGAGGTCGTACTCGAGCTTGTTGCCGCTCAGCTGCATCTTGTCGAGTAGATTGAAGTCGTCCCCAGCGCTGCCGTGCGGCTTCGGGATAGTATCGTCGAGACTCGCGTCGGCGGCCGCCTGCTCGGCCGCATTGTCCTGGACGGCCTGCAGGTTCGCGATGCGACGCTCGTAATCCGCGTTCTCGGCGCGGCGTTCCTCTACCATCACTGTTAGCGCGGCAATATATCGTGAAAAACGCGGTGCGCACCTTCTATCTGCGCAACATTGGCTGCGGCCTGTGCGACCTGCTCTGCGAGACGAGCGTCGAGCTCCTCTTGCGTATAAGTGACAACGGTCGGCGGCGGTGCGCGCGAGGCGCTGGGTGCGGCGTGCTTCTTGGTGACGGCGGTGGTTGTAGCCTTAGCCTTCTTCGCGACCTTGACGGTGTTGGTAGTGTCCGCGAGGGGAGCCGTGGACTTCGACTTGTTCTTTGTGCTACGCATGCGGTGATTCAGTGGATGACGGCGCTCGTAGCAAGAATACGGACCTTATAAGCATCTGACAGCGCCGAGACCCATGGGCGCAGGCGTGGTCGCGTCGCGGCGCGCGGTCTGGTCGTGGTCGAGGTGAGAGTCGAGATTGCTCGGATCCTTTCGGGAATGCGGGCAATTTCGGTCCGAATGGACTTGTGCGCGAATTGCATGCACGCAGTCTGTGTCCACTCTCCATCCTGCGCCCTCCAGTATACACAGTCGGTTGCTCACGGTACGTCACATCGATTCATGGGTGTGCCGCATCTAAATAGGCTTCAGATGAAGGAAACTTGCCCACACTGCGGCAAGCAGCTTGAGCGTCGCACGGTGCTTAAGCACCTCGAAGACGAACTTCAATCTGGTCAGAGCTCGCTTCATAAGCGTAACCACGCCAGTGCGTCACCATCGGAAGCGTCGTCGCGGGCGCAGACACCTGTCCCTGCTCCTGCTGTCTTCTCACATCGCCGTAAACGTCCGCACGCCGAACCTGCTGTCTCTGTCGATCACGCGCCATCGACGGCACTGGACGTTCATATGGACCCTGATACTCCGTTGTCGAACTCTTCGCATGCGCCGTCAGAGTCATCTGACACTTTGTCGCCCGCTAGCGCTGCGCTTGAGATCAATACAATCGTCTCGGAGGATGATGCCATGGACTGGCTGGGTGCGTTTCCTAGTGATCTATTACCGGATTTCTAGCTGATAGTGGTCTCTTCATAGATGAGAGCTTTCTCTCCGCGGATGATAGGGCGACTCTCCGCGGGTTCGCTATGCATCATAACCTCTCGCTCACAGAGGAGCAGTACAAGGGCATCCCGCAGTACATGAACTCGGAGCCTTTCCCGTCGCTTAAGTACGCACATACTCGCCTTTCCAAGCTCTCTGGGATCCGCCCGCTTCGCTTTGACTGTTGCTGGAACTCGTGCTGCTGCTTCACTGGGAAGTACTCGGATCTGCGTTCCTGTCCGTTCTGTCAGCTCTCCCGTTACGGCTCGAATGGGAAAGCTCGCAAACAGTTCCATTACTTGCCGTTCACCCAGCGCCTCGCCAGTCTCTACGCCAGCCGATCTAATGCAACAAAGATGTGGTACCGCACAGAGCAGGATCGGCACGCTGGCGACTCCACGTTCAAAGATTATACCGATGGACGTCACTACCGCGGACTGCGTACCGAGCGTGTTGTGATTGATGGACAGGAGCAGACTTTCGTTTACTTCTCTGACGGTCGCGATGTGGCCCTGGCTCTATCAGCAGATGGTGTCTGTCCATTTCGGAACCGACGTGTAACATGCTGGCCGCTCTTGCTCATTAATCTGAATCTCCCGCCGGAAGAGCGCTACAAGAAGCATAACGTCATCTCGCTCGGCGTCATTCCAGGGCCCAAGCAGCCGAAGGATCTCGATTCCTTCCTTCGTCCGTTCTTCGAGGAGATGCTTCGTCTCGCACATGGCGTACCTGCGCATGACGCGTTTGATAATGCCGCCTTCACTCTGCGTGCTTATCTCATTATTGTCTTCGGAGATCTGCAGGCGATATCCAAGCTGCTCAATATGAAGGGTGTCAACGGCCACTCTCCGTGCCGTTTCTGTCATGTGCACGCAATCCCTGATCCCAGCGGAACGTCCAGGACATGCTATCTTCCGCACGATCGCCGCCAGTTCCCAGGCGAAGCATCATACGATCCAGGAAACCTACCTCTGCGGACGCATACAGAATTTCTCGAGACAATAGCAGAGCTTGAGTCTGCGCCGCCGCAACAGCGCAAGCGACTAGCGCGCGATACGGGCATCAAGGGATCAGCCCTGCTCTCACAGTTGCCTGGGATGTCTCTGCCGTACTCATTCCCGTGCGAGTTCATGCACCTCGTATGGATTGATCTTATCCCGTTGCTTGTCTCGCTCTACTCTACCGACTTCAAGGACCTAGACCAAGGTGCTGGCGAGTATCGTATTGCACCTCACATCTGGAGGACGATCGGAAAGGCTGCCAAAGACGCTGGAGATACTATTCCTAGTGTCTATGGCCGTCGTGTCCCTGACCTTGCGGACGAGCGAGGGTATCGCACGGCAGAGACTTGGAGCGTGTGGACTCTATATATTGCGCCTGGATCTCTCAAAGGCCGCTTTCCGCGGAACAAGTACTACAATCATTTCATGCAGCTCGTTCGCCTTCTTGATGCCTGCATCGAGCTCGAGATTCCTCGCTCCAATGTGGCAACAATTCGGCAGGGCTTTATCGATTGGGTCAACAAGTTCGAGGAGTGCGTTCACCGCGGTACCCTTACTCGCTGACTAACATTATTACAGGTACTTCTACCAGTACGATCCATCGCGCGTCTCCATCTGCACTTCGATAATTCACTATCTTCTTCACATCGCGGACTGCATCGAGATGCAGGGCCCTGTCTGGGTGTACTGGGCGTTTGTAATGGAACGCCACTGCGGACGCATTGTCCGTGCTGTCCGTAGTTGCAAGCACCCCTGGGCATCGCTCAACAACTTTGTACTCGCCGAGGCACAGCTCGAGACGGTGCAGAGCCTCTATAACCTGGACAACGACTTCTTCACCGGTCCAAACCATCACATCCGCGCTGCAGGCTCCTTTGCACGCTTTACAGATTGTACGTCATCTCCGTCCACGTACATGTCTTACACTTACTGAGAAATGTTTAGACGAGACATGCGAGCTCCTGGCGCCCTCTCGCATGTCCCCAGTTACCCCATACCTCGCATCTCAGCTTGCGAACGTTCTAGCGCAATGGTATGGCGAGACGTACACCGAGCACTTGCGAGCAGCTATCAAGAGTCGCTTGCCCCATCATATCGAGGAGTGGGGGAAGGTACGGCGCCTGGATGGAGGCGATACGATGCACGCGGCCGATCTCATAGTAAACGAAGAGCGCGACATGACATTTGTCCGTGTACGTTGCTTCAGCATACCCTCGCTGTGATATACGGTTGACCTATCTCATTAGTACGAGCAATTAGTCGATAGGAGACGTCATCAGCAGCACAAGACGGCTGTACTAAAACGCCAGGCGTACTACGGACAACTTCGGCGCATCCTCGTCTTACCGGTGTCCCCGCCGTTAGCAGAGCTCCTAGGCGATGATGCGCCGCAGACAGTTCTAATCGCGGCAGTCGCAGAATGCGCGGATCTCTCGCCTCCCGATGCTCACGGATTGCAGTTTTTCTCAAAACTCAAAGACGGTGTTGAGCTTACGGAGCTCCGGACGATCGAGTGTCTCATCGGGCGCGTGCCGACCCACAGTGGTCACTGGGCAATTGCTGATCGCAGTAATGCATTGTCACGTGTTTTGTTTACTGGGTCGGATGTAGTAGAAACATAGATGGATGTGAGTTAACTGCGGATGAGCCATGGAAGCTGCCCGCATTGTGTGGGCTCTCTGAAGACCGCTTCGCTGAAGCAAGCAATATAGAATACGTAAATGTATACCCAACAGCTATCTCATGTATTTGACAAAATTTTCGTGCTGCTACGGACAAAAATGACGGCGCAATGGAGTGAAACAACGAGCACCGGAGATAGCCGTAACTCTTGCATACGCTATGCAAGAGTTACGGCTATCTCCGGTGGACCGCATCTGAAGTCGGGTTTCATGACAGATTAAGCCTCGAAGAAACGTGCACATGGATGACATGGGCGGTTCCAGACTTTCCTTCACACATGAAGCCAGCCGCTAGGCCGGTAATAAATGAGGTGTTGCCGTAAAGAAGGTTGTGTCTGTAGCGGCCGTCCAGCAAAGCCAGTCTCATAAAGGCCCTGTATGCGAATGGTAGATGTAGATACATTGTATTGTAATAGTAACCTTAGCGAAAAATCGAATGGGTGGTCCTCCAACAACAATGTAGTCGGGAAGCAAGCGTCGGCGGCTGAGTTTGAAACGCTTCCGAAGCTCGGTCCCCAGCCTCGGCGCGTTCAAGAGTGACCAGGAAATCTTTTGCACCTCGGAGTACGTCTCATTAGGTATCATATAGTGGTCTCATATTTGTAACCAGGATTTGTACACTTTGATTCGGAGTACCTCACTGAACAGAATGCATTAAATTTTGAATCCAATCGGGTACCTTTTGGTGACCTACTTGTAGCAACAGCAACGATATGTCTCATTCAACATTTCTAAGCTCTTGCTAACCGATAGGACCTTGTAGGTACCCTTCCACGACGACCTGCGCACAAAGCGCCGGAATCCGGCTGTATTCCGGAACGTGAGGAACCGCGCGGTTCCGTCGATCACCGGAGGAAGGAGCGAGATCACCCGAGAAACGGAGGGTACCCGGATGGATCCCGTCCGGTCTCGGGCTTACAGTGGTCTTCCACTCTCTCTCCGCACACCCTCAACACCTGGTACGTATCATATGTGCCCTCAGCAATCCTGGCCGCTCTCTGACCAGCCTGGAGCTCTTTGCAGGGCCTAGGCATTCTGTGACGGCGCCGGCGCTGTGCCGTGCTGATTGCCGAGGGCTGAAACGTCTTCTCGCTGTGGCCGCCGTATTCTGGTGAGGATCTCTCTGACCTCGTACAGTCATTTCCCTCTGCTCTTTCCCTACACTCAGAACCCGTATCACATCCTCTGCTCTGTAGTGCAGATTCTGGCTTTATGCTCCCCATGCCCGCTTCCGCTCTCGTTGCCTCAAATTCTGCTTCCTGTCGCCATCCTCACCCTTCTCACACCGGTATGGACTGAGGCTGACACCAGTCTTTTGTGCAGGTTTCTCCACCGCTCGCGCCGGCTATTCGACGTGTAGCAGCACCCTCAAGTCAGCAGTCTGCGGGTGTGCGGTCTTGGCCAGCGCGGCCAGTGCATACAGTCTTGCCCCGTCGCGGTTATCGCCCCACCCCTCTCCGACAACATTATACAGCATGGTCAGCCAATGTTTACTTTTCACCTAGGGCGCGTGTTAAATGGCAGGGAGTGTGTCAGTTGCAGTGTTAACTAGAGTGGTCCTGTCCGATCGGTGCCGTTCTGACCTGCCAGCAGCCTCGCATCCACGGTACGTTTAAATGTTTGACATTCATTACTCAATCAACAGTCTCTCACGCCGTTTCTGCAGGTTGAGACGGAGCCAAACGCTGTCGCTCGTATTGCGTACACGGACCGATCGCGGGTGCAGTGAGTAGAGCCGTTTCTTCAAATCTCGCCATATGCTGCCGCCTCCCGTCGCTAAGACCATTACGATTCTCGTCATTTTCGTTCCCCGTACGCTCTGAGAGTGTACTATTATTCATGTGTCTGCACTGCTGCACGAGAGGTCTCGGGTTGTTGCTGATGCAATATTTCAGATTTTGCTTAAGGACTCGCCATGGAAATGATGAAGTTTGCGATTTTCGGGACCAAATTGCTCATAATCTCCTATCCGGTACGAAAATCGTGTTTCCGGCGTGTTCGACTGGACTGACGAAATTTGCCGAATTCGCACTCGGACGAGACAATTTGTGAGGGTGGATGGCAGAGAACACTCTGAAAGCCAAGGTACGTCCATTTTCGACTATTGTAATTCACGTCTGACGACGAGAAAGAGGATTCGAGGTACCTTGGTTGCTTTACCGAGGAGCGTAGCCACACTCAGCCGAGTAGGTAGCCACACCCGGCCGAGAGCGTCCCCGAACGCCCAATTCCTGTCTCTCTCGCCCCGCCCGTTCCATGGTTCTGGATGTACTCAGCCACATTTGTTGTAGAATAAGGGGAAACTATGGCCAATTTTTTTGAAACCAACATTGACTTACGAAAAGTTGCCAGGGGGTTGCCAAGAGAAACACGAGTTCGGCGCAAGAGCCAGAGAAACGCGACACCGCGTCTCATTAGAACCCATTCCATCGGGCATCGCGGGAGGGACGAGGTGGAACCGAACCAAGTCGCGCGTCCAACTCCGACCAAACCTCGAACCCCCAAAACCAAAGAGGACAGCGCACATTCCATCAGATTCCCTCAACGGCACTTACTCCTCCCGAACTCTCCTCACGTGTCACAAGAATCTGGTACAACTCCCGAGGGCTGAGACTTGCGGCGAGTTTCCCAGGCAGCGGATATATAAGTGTGCATTATCTTCAAAACCCGTCTATGTAGGTAGAATCAAAGTCAAGGGGGGACATGTGCACCTAGTATCCGTCCGAGGGAGAAACGAATCACGCGTCGTGCGACGACCCGATGGATGACTGCGAGCTGCGTCGTCCGAACATCGGTCGGCTGCTGCCACTGGCGCTCCCGCTGCCCGACGGCTCGGGGTCGCGTTCGCGTTCAGGCGGCGGTTGCGGCGACGCAACCAACAGGTCCTCCTCCTTGACGATCATAGCCTGCCCGCGCAACGCGCCTTCGTCCACGGGCATTCCGAGCGCATCGTACTGGCGTATCGGGTGCCGTTCCACTTGCGCCTCGAGAAGCTGCGAGACCAGGTTAGAAGCAATTGTACCACACGGGCGCTCACTCACCTCCTTGCGCAGCTCCTCCGTGTCGTATTCCTCCTCCATCTCCTCCGGCTTGAGCAGCGCGACGCCCTTCCGGAACACTTCTCCTTCCTCCTCCACCCAGTTCTTCGAGCTACAAGAGGCAGGTCAGTACATGAACAGCAGTGCCCTTCAGACATACAGATCGTTGGGTGACTGCGGGCCATCGACGTCGCCGTCCTCGGGCGCGTCGACCATCGCGCCGGCATGCTTCTCCTCGTCGTCAGAGTCGCCGATGGCAAAGCTCGCGCTGGGGATAACCTTCTCCTCGATGATAAGCCGTCCTTTACCCTTGTCGACCTTCTTCGTCTCCGCCTCGTCCTCGGCACCCGGCTCCTCCTGTACAGGCGTACCGACGCGCGGACTGCCAGTCCCATTCTTGCGCTGCAGCAGCGGCGACAGAAGCTGGCTCGCGGGTGACAACAAGCCGGTAGGCGAGAGCAAGCCAGAGACGGACGGGCCGTTGAGCACGTTGCTCCCCAACCGCAAGCGCAGGCCGCCCTGCAGACTCGAGCGGCGCGTGATGGCCGGCGAGGTCGGCGCCGCGCGCGCGAGGAGCGCAGTGAGCGAGTCGTTCAGCTCGATCATCTCGTCCAGACGCGTCGGGTCGTCCGAGCCTCCTACAGACTGGATGAGCCCGATGAGCGGCGGGAGTGCCGCGCGGGTGCGCGCTATCAAGTCGGGCGACGCGGACGACGAAGATGAAGACGAAGACTGCGCGAGAACGGCCTCGAGTTCCGCCCGACAGTCGCGTGCTGCTTGGACGATGTCGAGGTCCGTCTGCGTAAGCTGCGACACGCGTCAGTAAACCGACACAGCTGCAGAAAACAGAAACATACGCTCTCGCCCGTCGTGCGCCGCACGCCCCTCGCCAACTGACTCTCCTCAATCATTCCCCACACGCCCTTACCCAACCCGCGCCCGCTCGCCATACTCGACCCACTTCCCCTCACGCTCTCCTCCGCCTTCTCGGTATTACGCACGCAAATGCTGAGAATGTCCCGACACAAACGCGCCATCGTCTCGTCGCCAACGGGTATGTTAAGATCGAGGCACCGCATCGTCCAGTTGCTCTTCAGACCGCTGCTCAGCGCGAGCACGCCGGCCATGTCGAGCGAGTTCTGCGTCAAATCGAGGTGAAGAAGCGACGCGGATTCCGGGAGGAACTCTGCCAGCGCGATGGCTCCCGCCGAGTTGAGTCCTGTGCCGGAGAGGAAGAGACGCTTCAGGGACTTGTTCAAAGTGAACGCCGTTCGAAGCGAGGTGATCTACCCAAGGAGTGAGTACGGTTATGATATAAGCATAGATCACGCACGCCCTCCAGCCCAGGCGAGCAGCACGGGTTTTTGCCTAGGTCGAGCGTCTCGAGGCAGGAGTTGTATTTCTACAGGGGGTCAATACGTGAACAGCCTCCCAACGCGCTGGGACGTACAAGGGCCTCGGCGATGGCAACAAGACCTTGGACGTCGATCTTGTTCTCGCTCAAGTTGAGCACCTTGAGCGTGCGGTTCCGCTTGAGCACCTGCGCAATGTACGTTACGCCGTTCTGTACGCCTCACGTTAGCAGCACGCTCCAATACCCCCACACGCTATACAGCTCACCCGTATCTCGTTCGCACGCAGATCCAACGTCCGGAGCGCGCCCAAGCGCGGCAACGCGTCCAGTGCGCGAACTTTGTCCAAAAGCGCGGCACTGTGGCTGTCTACCTGGTTGTGATTCGAGTGCTGGGGCGGGGGCGCATGACGCGTCGTCACGCCTCCTTGCTTGCTCGACGTGATCACGGGTACGCTCTTGTCTGGAGGAGCGAACGTAATACGCGTCTGCGACAGCGGCGTCTGCGCTGTACCAGGTTGCGTTCCGCGTCGTGCACGAGGGACGTAAGGTGTGTAGGTAGTCGTAACAGGTGCACTCGCAGGGTGACGAGGTGGCGGTTTGATTGGACCGTCGTTGCGCACTGGCGGGGGCGGAGGAGTCATAGGTATCGTCGGCGACATGGGCATTTGGAGGTCGTACACCGGGAGCGACGGTGTAGGCGGAGGAGAGACAAGACCGAGTGGTACGCTATCTGGGTAGTCCTTGATCATCAGGGCAAGTGCGACAGCGCCCGTGCTCGAGATGCGGTTCTGTCGCAGCGAGATGTTGCGTAGCGCCGAGGTGCGCACGGCGTGCGCGAGGACTTCTAGCGCTCCCGCGCGGAGGTTGCAATCGTCTAACCTCAAAGACTCAAGGTTCGAGTGATGCATGTCGCCATTCGCGTGTGCGGGTTCGCCGTTGGGCAGCTGCGGCGGAATAGAGCCCAGGGCTGTGACTGTACGCGACCGACTTCTTGTCTAGGACCGCCTGCGAGAGATGGAGAAACTGGGCACTCTTGACCTGTGGAAAGAGTCAGTTGCAGCCCTCAGCGCGACTGCTCGCGTACGTTGGCGATAGAGAAGCGGAAGCCAGTTGACTCGAGACGCTTGTTGCCCGTTAGGGAGAGGAAGGTAAGAGAGCATGGTATAAGTAGCGCGTGCAGGATTGCTTCGATGGACTGTAAGACTGTTAACGAGTTAAATATCACGACGTAAGAGAAACATACGACATCGTGCAGGTCACAGTTGCGCAGAACGAGTTTGAGGACACGGTGTTCGACGTTGAGGACGGTGTGGGTGGTCTCGAGAGTCAGCTGGATGCCAGACAGATCCAAGGCTCGTGGCTTGGTCGTCGTTACGGCCTGTGATAGTTTGTTAGTAGGCGAAATAGAGTTGACGAGCGACGTACTCGCAGCGCCGCGACAACGTGCGGTTGCGGCTCGTCTTCACGGCCAGGGCAGGACTCGCTGTAGGACGACGTGACGTCACCTACGGTCCACCAGTCGTCTTGAGTGCTGTGCTGTTAGTGGGCAAGAGGAGGGATCTGCGGCGTGTACGAGGTGACGCGCATGACACGTCGCCGTCTGTCGCACTCCTTGTCCTCAACGGCTTTCTTTTCTTCCTTGATACCAGGAGTGCTGGGCGGGTTGGACGCGCTGATAGGATATACGGTGACGAGCTTGGGCATTATGAAGTGCGCGCTCTCGGTGCAAATGCAAGACGCACGATCTGAGCTCCAATCATCGCTTGCCTCTCGCCCACCATCTCGGCGCGCTCTCTCCTCATCTCGCTCGCCGTCACGCGTCCCAGCATTCTCAACCCCTTGGCATCGAGGTCGCGCTCCCCCTCGTCGTCGTCAGTAACCGCCAGCTTTGGCGTCAACCGGCACTGGCGTCACCACCAGCGCTTGCCTCGCCTGCAACGACCTCCCTCGCCCCACCTTCGTCGTCGACAACAAGCTAGCAACCCAACACGGTCTTGTACCTCAATCACCGTCCCCTGCCGTCTCTCGCGCGATTCCGTCAAGATGGCGTCGGCAACAGCTCGGCCGCGATTTCGACCTCGCGACAGCCCTCTGCCTTCCACGACGCGCCACATCGTCTAACACCAGCTGTATAACGTGAGTACCGATTTAGAACGTATCACCCGCTATCCCTGACGTGTTAATCGCAGGTCAACTCGATATCGCGTGTGCGCGCAATACACACCGACTCTCGACTTACTCCCACGACCCCGCGGACGTCGAGACAGACTTGGATAGCGCTCAAGAGCGTGAACGCAGTACGTACGCATCGTGTGTCAGCTGCCAATTCTGACGTTTCCCTCGTTTCGCAGGCGCTCGACGTCTTGATCGTCCGACCCACACACAACTTCCAGACCGTGTCAGCGCGCGTCAAAGACGACTCGAGCGTGTCGTACGAGCTCTGCCCACCGTCTACGAGTGCACCAAACCAACGCACACGTCGTCCTCGTCAAGATCGTCGTCGGGCCATTCCACGGTCGCAACGCGTGCACAAGCCCAACCATGGCGAGTGCATGGAGAATTGGGTCCTCCCGTGGACGGTAACAGATAACATAACGTGTACGCACCGTCATTCATTTGCTTGATGTCGCCGTGTTCATGTTTTGTTAGATTTTCTCGCACCGACCCATCCGACCTCGCGCAACCTGCGCACGGTGTCAACACGCGCTCAAACAAGATTCTGCGGGATCTACACACCTATGGCGACCTCCAGAAGCGTCAATTGCGGCCGCTCAAGTCGTCCTCGTCGACATCGCGAAGGCGCTCCTCCGAGTCCGAACAACCCTAGACCGACGTCAAGCGGATGCGACGGCATTAGCACATCCATCTGACGCGAAGCTGTCAGTGACATACATACGTACGTACCTCGTTGTTGCGCCTCTCTTCGTGTTGCTGATGTTCTCGTCTTAGGTGTCAGTCGTGCACGCTCAGGAGCAAGTTCCAGCTAGATCCATGGCGTCTGAGAAGGCAAATGTACGTCAGATGCTTCTTGTGTCCCGTTCAAAGGGCTTACATCAAGTCAGTTCTTCGTCCTCGGCGCCCTCGTCCCGTTTGCGAGCCCGATGTCAAGCGGGTTCCGCGCGAATACTGCCAATCGTGAGTTTCGGTATCATGTCGCGAAGAACCCAAATACGCGTACTGATCACCCCTCGCGTGCTCGGAAGGCAGGCGACCGGACAAGCGCCTGAAGGACATCCAAGATACCGCGTGGGCGCTGTCGATTGTGAGTTTGGGTATCATGTCGCGAAGAACTCGAAATAGCGTACTGACGATAGCTCCGCATTGCAGATATACGTTGTGCGCTCGTTTCGGTCGTGACGCGCGAGATGCAGGCGAGGGCTTCGAGCGGCATGCGACCCGACAAGCGCCTGAGGGACATCCAAGATACCCCGTGACCGCTGGCGATTGTGAGTTTGGGTATCATGTCGCGAAGAACTCGAATAATGGCGTACTGACGATAGCTCCGGCGTATCGCAGATATACTCTGCGCGGTCGTTTCGGGTGTGACGCGCGAGATGCACGCGAGGGTTCCGAGAGCCACACGACCGAACAAGCGCCTGAAGGACATCCAAGATACCGGCGCAACTGCTGGCGATGGTGAGTTTGGGTATCATGTCGCGAAGAACTCGACCTGGCATACTGACGATACATCGGCGCAGCACAGATACAGTTTGCGAATTCGTTTCGGTCGTGACGCGTGAGATGTCGGAAGGCACGCGACCGGACAAGCGCCTGAGGGACATCCAAGATACCGCGCGCGCGCTGGCGATCGTGAGTTTGGGTATCATGTCGCGAAGAACTCGAAGAAGTGGCGTACTGACGATAGCTCAGACATACTCTGCGCGATTGTTTCGGGCGCAACAGACGAAGGCCTCGGGAGGGACGCGACTGGACGAGCGCCTGACATCCTGCGAGCGAGGTTGGCATCCAATCGTCCTATGGCGGCGTGGTGAGTCCGGACATTTCGCGTCACGTCCCGGAGAACGATGGACTCACGCGCGGTCCAGTCATGGGGAGTCGAGTGCCGAGCAGGCGCACGGGCTGAGAGGGGTGACATGTGAGTCAATGTGTTCGGGTGCTCGGCGAAGCGTGGACTCACGATCCATTCAGTATGACATGCGCGCGAGGAGGCTCTGTCGATCGGGCATGTATCGCGGTCGCGCGAGGATGCAAATCCCTGAGCGCACATACCGAGAGACGCGCGGCTCGGCGCTGGACGTGCGCAAGAGCGTCTGCATATCGAACGAGGTCCGTCACGTAAGTCACCGTGTTGTGCGCGATTTGGCAGAAGTGTACTTACGATCGTGTAAGTCCAGTGATGAGCGCCACGCATCGCTATTGTCGGCGGGTACATACCGACGCGGACGAGGCGGTGGGCGAACACGGGTGGAGTCGAGGACGGCGGCCGGGGGTATCGTGAGCTCGAAACTGGAAGAGGAAGAGGCTCGTCAGCGCGTAGGACGGAACGGGTTAGGCGGGCGACGTGTACGTAGTGTTGTGTACGATACCACGTGCAATAGATGTGTCGTTTCCGCCAAAATTGCGTGTACGAGGTCGGGAACGCAGAGGGCGACGAGCGCACACGCAACGACGCCGAGCGCAGTACGAGAGCGAGCTTGAGAACGAGCACGACGCGCCGAGCAGTGAGCGCGTCGATGCGGAGAGAGGGAAGGAAAGGAAAGGGGAGGAATGTGATGAAGCTTTCCGACGGGGGATGTGAGCCCTTTTATACTCCACTCGCGTCCACCCCACGGCCGATCCTCGCCGCACGCCCAGACCTGCTGACGGAGACTGCGTACGATGATAGGCCGGAGGACTGAAGGGAGGAAGCTGTACGGAGCCGAAGTGTGTGTGTGTGTCGCGATGCGACACGCTAGCCGATCCCCCTCGCCCCGCCCAAATGTTCGCTCCCTCCGCTGTCCCGCAACCTCCCACCTCTCAGGATTACTGCGAGGTGTATTGCTTACGTAATACAGTTAGGTCCTAGGGCTGGAGGGGACCTATACCCCCTACAAAGAGCGAGGTATCCCAATGTTCCAAACGCCTCAGCGCGGCCTGCCGCGCTCTAGAGCGTCTGAAACGCTTCTCAGAAGGCCGATCAATCACGGGATGACTGCGCCGAAGCAGGATCTACGTGGGCAATACCCACTTTTCTTGCAATACCGAATACCGTCCTTTCGCCTCCCCGACGCCTCCGGAGCTGTCCCTTGCCGCTCTGCGTGTTCTTTTGGCACGGAATCCATTGGTTAGATGAAGCCTATGCTGTTTAGAGATGTGAGATGATTGGTGGGTTACGCAGCTTCGTCCGACGACTGCGATTGTCCCGCAGGAAGCTCCGCTTTCCGACCGCGTCTGCGGCCTAGAATCAAGTGTCGCCGTGAGATGCGTGCATCATTCTCACGTTACAGCAGCATAAATTGCACCTAGACCCTGACCATATACCCCTTAAGGTGAGATGGCTCTCAAATGACCTTCTCGGCGGAGCTGGCTCCTCCGCGGACTTCCGTGCTTGCGCCGTGACGACGACGCAGCGCTCAGTGCTGCGTATAATCAATTTCCATTCAAGCTACAGCCTGCAATGGGCTAGCAGTACCATAGGCCTATCTTTCTGAAACCCCGCTCAATTGTGCTATACACTTGCTTCGCCATGTTCCCGCAATGGGAGACTTTTGAGGATGGTCTGTGTCGTAGCGTGCGGCCAGCGCTACTGGCGAAGTGGTGCAATCAATATATGTAAGAATACAACCTTCAATATCCATCAGCAGCGCTGCAAGAGGTTTACTCTCATGGGAATTCCACCCTGCCTGAGCCGCACTTGAACAGCTTGAATGCCAAATCATGGTGCTCGTGTCATGATTGCTGCTACATTAGCGCCATTTCAATAGAGACTTCGAGTGAAAGAGCTACATTTTCCAGCTACTTACAGTTTCGAATGCTCAATGCAAGTGAAGTCTAAGGTCCAAGCGTGCAAGTTCACGCCGCATTGTATGCAGTTCAAATGTCGGCTTGGAATCCTGTGTCATGCTCCTGCCATAGAACTAAGTCTCTGAGTCACAAATGCGTAAGAGGGTGAGAAACACTATTCAACTGGCCATGAGGTCCGTTCGTGCCGCGTGACGAAGCGGGCGAGCGGGCGGTGTGGCATCGGATGTTTCTCAAGTCCGCTCTCGGCCTTGACTCTTTTCCCCCACGACAAGCGGTCTCGTGCATTGCCCTCAATCTCTCATAGCATGAGGCATCTCGCTGCCCACCAGTATTGCATATACGGCCAGATCTACCACCAGTCCTCGTTCTGAAGAGGCAAGTCTCTTCACTGTCGACTTTTTTTTTTGCTGCGGTGTCCGTTCTCAGTCCCTTCGTCACTCTCCTTTTCTAACTCTTGCAATATAGGTATCCGGTATCCCCTTGACGTTGCTCATCGCTCTCTGACTAGTTTGCCACCGTCAGGCACCGCTTTGGTCTGCTGCTCTCCGACCGCACCCTCAACACCTGGTACGTATTCCATGTGCCCTCAGCAATCCTGGCCGTTCTCTGACCGGCCTGGAGCTCTTCGCAGGGCCTGGGCATTCTGCAACGGCACCAGCGCTATGCTGTGCTGATTGCCGAGACCTGAAACATCTTCTCGCCGCAACCGCCGGACACTCAGCGTGGTGAGAATCCCTCCTACAGTTGCTCCCCCCATTCCCCATTCCTCATTCTACACTCTCCGTACGCTTGCCACCTGGATCAGAGCCCTCCATCCTGTAATCCCAACTGTGGCTATATACTCCCCATGCCCCTCTCATCCCCTCTTCCATACTGGGACTGACGCAGCCTTTTCTCCAGGTTGGATTATGTCTGCATTGCGGACCGCCGGACGGCCATCATCACACGGACCACATCTCTTGTACGTCCCGAGCCGCCAATCTCCACACACGATCACTGCCGTTGCTGACCGTTATACACATCAGCCACATCTGTGCCAAGCTTCAAGCCCGCACCGGTTCCCGTTCCGTCTGGACGAGTTCGGGTATCTGATTACGTACGGTGACATAATCTTTCCTCTCTGTTACGCTGACTGTGTTCATTTAACAGGATCGAAGTCTCATTGTTCAAGTCGCTTTCGGGGTTCTCTCGACATCTACAGTTACGAGATTGTTCAGTATGTATGCATTTTTGCCGTTCATTTCCTTCTTTGCTATCCGACGACATTGTCGCAGGCTGAGACGAAGGCAAAACATCGCATGCTTCGAAACATTGCGTGCTTCGCTCAAATTGCGCTGACGATTCAGTAACGGGCATGGTTGTCGCTGGTGAGTAGGGCCGTTTCTCCAATTCTCCTCCCATCCCGTCGCTGGAATCATTACGATTCTCGTCAATTTCGTTCCCCATGTGCTCTGAGAGTACTATGGTCTACGTATCTGCATATTGACAGGCCTGCTGCACGAGAGGTCTCGGGTTGTTGCTGACGCAATATCTCAGATCTTGCTAAGGGACTCGCCATGGAAATGATGAAATTTGCGATTTTCGGAACCAAATTGCTCATAAGCTCCTATCCGGTACGAAAATCGTGTTTTCGGCGCGTGGGACTTGACTGATGAAATTTGCCGAATTCGCACTCGGGCGAGACAATTCGTGAGAGCGGACGGCAGAGGATACTCTGAGAGCCAAGTTACTTCAATTTTCGACTATTTCAGGGCACTGGCACAGCTGACGCGACGGACGAAAGCGGGATTCAAGGAAACTTTGCTGCTTTACCCGAGGAGCGTAGCCACACCCGGCCGAGTAGCCACACCCTGCCGAAAATGTCTCCGGACGCCCAGTTCCTGTCTCTCTCGCCCCGCCCGTTCCATGGTTCTGGATGTACTCAGCCACATTCGTTGTAAAATAGGGGGAAACTATGGCCAAATTTTTCGAAACTGAAGTGGACTTACGAAAAGTTGCCAGGGGGTTGCCAAGAGAAACAGAGATTCGGCGCAGAGCCAGAGAAACGCGACACCGCGACTCATTAGAACCCATTTCATCGGGCATCGCGGGAGGGACGAGGTGGAACCGAACCAAGTCGCGCGTCCAACTCCGACCAAACCTCGAACCCCCAAAAGCAAAGAGGACAGCGCACATTCCATCAGATTCCCTCAGCGCTCCCGAACTCTCCTCACGTGTCACAAGAATCTGGTACAACTCCCGAGGGCTGAGACTTGCGGCGAGTTTCCCAGGCAAGCGGATATATAAGTGTGCATTATCTTCAAAGCCCGTCTATGTATGTAGAATCAAGGGAGGTGCACCTAGTATCCATCCCGCGCTGCGTCCGTGGAAGGAGGGAGAAACGAATCACGCGTCGTGCGACGACCCGATGGACGACTGCGAGCTGCGTCGTCCGAACATCGGTCGGCTGCTGCCACTGGCGCTCCCGCTGCCCGATGGCTCGGGGTCGCGTTCGCGTTCAGGCGGCGGTTGCGGCGACGCAACCAACAGGTCTTCCTCCTTAACGATCATAGCCTGCCCGCGCAACGCGCCTTCGTCCACCGGCATTCCGAGCGCATCGTACTGGCGTATCGGGTGCCGTTCCACTTGCGCCTCGAGAAGCTGCCAAACCAGGTTAGAAGCGATCGCAGGTACCACACGCGCACTCACCTCCTTGCGCAGCTCCTCCGTGTCGTATTCCTCCTCCATCTCCTCCGGCTTGAGCAGCGCGACGCCCTTCCGGAACACCTCGCCTTCCTCCTCCACCCAGTTCTTCGAGCTACAAGAGGCAGGTCAGTACAATGAACATCATCGCACGCGCCATCTCGACATACAGATCGTTGGGCGACTGCGGTCCATCGACGTCGCCGTCTTCAGGCGCGTCTACCATCGCGCCAGCATGCTTCTCCTCGTCGTCCGAGTCGCCGATGGCAAAGCTCGCGCTGGGAATGACCTTCTCCTCGATGATCAGCCGTCCCTTGCCCTTGTCGACCTTCTTCGTCTCCGCCTCGTCTTCAGCACCCGGCTCCTCCTGCACAGGTGTACCGACGCGCGGACTGCCAGTTCCGTTCTTGCGCTGCAGGAGCGGCGACAGAAGCTGGCTCGCGGGTGACAACAAGCCCGTAGGCGAAAGCAAGCCAGAGACGGACGGGCCGTTGAGCACGTTACTCCCCAACCGCAAGCGAAGGCCGCCCTGCAGACTCGAGCGGCGCGTGATGGCCGGTGAAGTCGGCGCCGCGCGCGCGAGGAGCGCAGTGAGCGAGTCGTTCAGCTCGATCATCTCGTCCAGACGCGTCGGGTCGTCCGAGCCGCCTACAGACTGGATGAGCCCGATGAGCGGCGGGAGGGCGGCGCGCGTGCGTGCTATCAAGTCCGGCGAGGCAGAGGACGAAGACGAAGATGACGACTGTGCGAGGACGGCCTCGAGTTCCGCCCGACAGTCGCGTGCTGCTTGGACGATGTCGAGGTCCGTCTGCGTAAGCTGCGACATAGGTCAGTGAATTGACACAGCTGTAGGAAAACATCACATACGCTCTCGCCCGTCGTGCGGCGCACACCCCTCGCCAACTGACTCTCCTCAATCATTCCCCACACCCCCTTACCCAACCCACGCCCACTCGCCATACTCGACCCACTGCCCCTCACGCTCTCCTCCGCCTTCTCGGTATTGCGCACGCAAATGCTGAGGATATCGCGACACAAGCGCGCCATCGTCTCGTCGCCAACGGGTATGTTGAGGTCGAGGCATCGCATTGTCCAGTTGCTCTTCAGACCGCTGCTCAGCGCGAGCACGCCGGCCATGTCGAGCGAGTTCTGCGTCAAATCGAGGTGAAGAAGCGACGCTGATTCCGGGAGGAACTCGGCCAACGCGATGGCGCCCGCCGAGTTGAGTCCTGTGCCGGAGAGGAAGAGACGCTTCAGCGATTTGTTCAACGTGAAGGCCGTCCGAAGCGAGGTGATCTACTCAAGAAGTTAGTAAGGTTGTGGCAGAACGATAGGTCACGCACGCCCTCCAGTCCAGGGGAGCAGCACGGGTTTTTGCCCAGGTCGAGGGTCTCGAGGCATGAGTTGTATTTCTAGCGGGGTTCAACATGCGAAATCACTTTAAACGCGCTGCGACGTACCAAAGCCTCGGCGATGGCAACAAGACCTTGTACGTCGATCTTGTTCTCGCTCAAGTTGAGCACCTTGAGCGTGCGGTTCCGCTTGAGCACCTGCGCAATGTACGTTACGCCGTTCTATCCGTATCCTGCATCAGCTGCATGTCACATAATCGTAGAAACTCCAAACGTACCCGTATCTCGTTCGCACGCAGATCCAACGTCCGGAGCGCGCCCAAGCGCGGCAACGCATCCAGTGCGCGGACCTTGTCCAAAAGCGCGGCGCTGTGACTGTCTACCTGGTTGTGATTCGAGTGCTGAGGCGGGGGCGCATGACGCGTCGTCACGCCTCCTTGCTTGCTCGACGTGATGACAGGTACGCTCTTGTCGGGCGGGGCGAACGTAATACGCGTCTGCGACAGCGGCGTCTGCGCTGCACCGGGTTGCGTTCCGCGTCGTGCACGCGGGACGTAAGGCGTGTAGGTAGTCGTAACAGGTGCACTCGCAGGGTGACGAGGTGGGGGTTTGATTGGACCGTCGTTGCGCACTGGCGGTGGCGGAGGAGTCATAGGTATCGTCGGCGACATGGGCATTTGGAGGTCGTACACCGGGAGAGATGGCGTAGGTGGAGGAGAGACAAGACCGAGTGGTACGCTATCTGGGTAGTCCTTGATCATCAGGGCAAGTGCGACAGCGCCGGTGCTCGAGATGCGGTTCTGTCGCAGCGAGATGTTGCGCAGCGCCGAGGTGCGCACGGCATGCGCGAGGACTTCTAGCGCTCCCGCGCGGAGGTTGCAATCATCTAACCGCAAAGACTCAAGGTTCGAGTGATGCATGTCGCCATTCGCGTGGGCGGGTTCGCCGTTGGGCAGCTGCGGCGGAATAGAGCCCAAGGCTGCGACGATATACTCGACCGACTTCTTGTCGAGGTTCGTCTGAGAAAGATCGAGAAACTGGAGACTCTTGGCCTGCGAAACAGTCAATTACAGTTCGCCGCGTGTCTGCTTGCATACGTTGGTGATATAGGCGCCAAGGAAGCGGAAGCCAGTCGCCTTAAGACGCTTGTTGCCCGCTAGGGAGAGGAACGTAAGAGAGCATGGGATAAGGAGCGCGTGCAGGATTGGTTTGATGGACTGTAAGACTGTTAACGAGTTCAGTATCACGACGTAAGAAATACATACGACATCATCCAGGTCACAGTTGCGCAAAACGAGCTTGCGAACGCCCCATTCGACGTTCAGCAAATCGGTGACCGTGTGGGTTGTCTCGAGAGTCAACTGGATGCCAGATAGATCCAATGCTCGTGGCTTAGTCGTCGTTGCGGCCTGAAATATTTTGTTAACAGGCGAAATAGATATCACTAGCGACTTACTCGCAGCGCCGCGACAACCTGCGGTTGCGGCTCGTCTTCGCGACCAGCGCAGCACTCGCTGTAGAACGACGTGACCTTATCTGCAGTCCACCAGTCGTCTTCGACGCTGGGCGGGTCGATGGCGGGATTGGGGCTCGGCGCCGTGAACGAGTTGCCGCGCATGACCCGCCGCCGTCGGTCGCGCTCCTTCTCCTCAACGGCTTTCTTTTCTTCTTTAATGCCAGGCGTGCTAGGCGGGTTGGATGCGCTAATAGGATATACGGTGACGAGCTGGGGCATTATGAAGTGGGCTCGCTTGAGCGGTCTGCTGTCGGCACTGGCATCGGTCGTCTGCCCTGTCGGCAACAGCTTCGACAGCGTCGACAGCGAGAACAGAGGTCGTGGCGGCGGCGCAGGCGGCTTGAGGATCGACTTGCCAGGCCGCGGGATCGTCACCGCCGACGACGACGGCGCGGACGAGCTGCTCGACATGGCAGGAGGCAAGGAAAGAAGCGTGGTTTAGGTAATCTCTTCCCACAGCCCTGTCCGACCTTCCGCCAAGCCATTCCGGGAACGGATCCACTTGCCACTGAGCAGAATATGCATTTCGCCTTCATATGTAGGCCCTGCAAAATGATGAGTTGTGTATTTGTAGAATGGGAGTACCACTTTGGGAGCCAAAAGCACTGGTTCCAGGAAACCACTGGAGAAGGACTGTTCCTCAATGTGACAACGTGTACAGTATTTCTGAGGTCTAACATGCAGTATCAGATTCGGCGGCACAAGCTGCTCATCTTAAGTGCTTTGTAATGGTACCCAATGCTCCCTCAATCCACAGTCAAGTGAGGGCACCAACTGGTTGTTGATCTTAGGGACGGGAACACAGACGAGTCATCGCAGCACCTAGTGTCCACATAGAATCCTATAATGTCTCCATTTGGGGTCAGGGGCTCGTGTACCTGACGGTGAGGCCGTAACAGAAGCTGTTAAAAAAATACTTAGTCCACTGTGAAGGTGCTGGTAAACTGTGCATCGCACCTCAACTGGCTCTCGTCTTGGGAGGGAGGAGCTCGATATTGATGGACTTTGGATCTTGCCGTGAATGCAGGCAATGCCTTGCAACCCATTGCGTTGATGAGCGGTGCACAGTGACGCCTAATGAGGTGTAGCTGTTGTGCAAGGATCCCCATCCAGAATTTGAGGACCTGGATCATTGTTCGGACGTGTGGGCATTGGCCAAGGCATAGGGCGAACAACAGGACATTTCGGCCAGGAGGTCTTCAGTGCGGGAAGCAACGCCGATGCACGGAAATCCAATCAAGATATTGCTGCCAAAGTCCAGGACTGGATTGCACGCTTGGAACGGGGACGATGTGAATGGGAATGCCCGGGAATGAAAGACCATTGTGTTGTGCTCGCGTTCCAAAACGCTTGCCGACCCGCGAGTGCAGAATGTGAAGCGGGCTCGCATGTTTCGCGAACGCAAAAGCTTCTCCGGAATGTCGTCCGTTACGTAGTGAAGCACGAGAATGTCAGAATCGTCGTCGATCCTAGTCGTGACCTGAACATCGCATATGGTGACTCGTGCGCGGAAAGTCGGAGCCCGAGGGTATGCCAGTGGATCTTGTCGCGAACCAAGATGCGTTGCCGACCAGATCGAGCTCCAGTCGAAAGTCATCACAGAGCGCGAATGCGTGCAGACGAGTTCGTGTCCGAACGGAGATAAATGGTCACGTCGCGTCGTCCGCGAAACTGTCCGACGCTGGCAAGCGTCACAGTGAACGGCGCGTATGGCGAATGCGCAAGCGCAGTACGCAGATCAACAACGGCAATGTCTATGTCGGATGAACGGCAGGATTATGTGTGCTGTGTGCCGCGAATATGAGCGGTCGTGCGCCGAACGAAGACCGTTGCGCTGGGTCTGTAGGTCGAATGGCGGGAGGATGGCAATGCTGGTAAAATAATTATGCACCTGTCCTGTCTGGGACGTTACAGAGGTCATTGAGCCAATTGTTGTGAGTCTGAACGCGCGCGCGAGGCTTTTTGCATCGGGTTTGTCGAGTCACGAGCGGATCCGAGGCCGGTAACGGACGTGGTGCGGCAGGCATGACTATAGGAAAGATCTCTGCAGCGCGGAGAAAAGCGGTTAATATGCGTTCATCCAGAGATGAGTGAGAAGGAGGAGGACAAGGTGCGAAATCGCGCTTCAAACTCCGCGACGCGTCTTGTCTCCCACCACCACTCAACCAAGTCGGACCAATGGCGTCCTTGGCAACCACGGACTTCGTACCCCTGGCAACAACTAAAATACCAAACGCTCGTCTATTGCCTGGTGCCTGCAGTCCAGACAAGGATCTCTTTCTCCTCGTAACTCGCGCGCAAAATAAAGATCGGCTCGCGCTCTGGAAGATCAAAGGCGCCAAGAAATGGGAAGTCGAGGTCTGCAACGAGCTTCCAGAGCCTGAATCCATAGCTGCTATTGCCTGGAGCCCGGATGGTGCGTTGCTATCCAATTGAACTTGCGTATCGTCTTACAATTCTAGGACTTACAATTCTGGTCGCGCACCATCCTCCACGGCTCAGCCTGCATTCGATACAAGACGGCCAGGAGCTTCAGTCGATTCCTCTGCGCGTCGACAACTCAAACCTGACTGGTGTCTGGTGGCTCAAGAACACGCCTCAACCTGTTCCAGAAGTCTGGAAACGCGAAGAGCTTATCGTGCGGGTCTCCATCTCAGTCTGTGGACATGCCTCACCGACAGCAGCCAGGTTCCGCGCTCTCGACGTTACAAAACTTGCCGCTGCTCGATCCTTTCAAGGATTATTATCAGCCTTCCAACGAAGGGTTCAGCTTTGGTGGACAGGCGACGCGGAAACGAACGCCTTCACTCCCACCCGTCATAGCCTCGTGGCCGACCCTTTCTCGCAATCTCGTGCAGTCGTCCATAGCGCCATCTGAATTCACTCCACAAGACCAGCAAGACGACGACGAAAACCTCGATCGGGACTCGCTCGTCCTTGCTGCAGACGCGAGCGGGACATTACACTGTTTCCTCGATGGCGTCTTCCCTTTGGGTACTCTTTTTCTTGGCACCCCATGCACCGTTGCGTCGCTCTACACGCGGACGCCGAACCCATCGAGATTTCTTCTGCACGCGCAGCGCGGAGAAGGCGGCGGGACGAACGCACGTCCATTGCCCGTGCATCTTGCAACACCGCGAAGAGACGTCGCGCAGGCGTCGAGCGCGGCGCGGGACCTAGTATGGTACACTATGCGCGTACTGCGCGAGATGCGTGAGACGTGGGTCGGCACTGGTACCGGTAACGCAGAGGGCGTTGCGGGACTGGGCAAGCGCTGGATGGCAGGCCTCGAAGGGCGCATCAAAGCCCACACCTGTGAGTATTCGCGCTGTCGTACACGTATTTCTTTCTGAATGGCACACAGCGCAACCTCCCCATCCGATCCTCGACTTGACCACGCTCTTGACGACTGGTCGGATTTCGGACGGATTACACGACATGCTCACTGGCGCGGAAAAGATGAGCGGGCCTGACCGAGTACGTGCTCAACTCCAGCATAGTGCATGTCCTAACCGCCGTCATGACCTAGCCCGTGCCGCTGAGCAAGTGGGAAACGTCTATGAACGACGCACTGGTCAAGCTGCGCGACTACGCCGAGCGACGCGTCTATCCGGCCTGTCAACGGTTGCTTGTCGTCCTGCAAGACGTCAGAGGCTGGTCGCAACTGTGCGTTTAGCGAAGTAAGCGCGTCCCTCCTGTCGCGTACTGACAAATTGCGTAGACCGCACCAGTATGGATCGTTTGAGATTGACGGCAGCGCCGTGAACGAGGCGATCGTGCGCGTACGGCGCGCATGCGAGCTCAGCGTATGGCTCGCGTCCGTCACGCGTGACGAACTCGAGCGGTTCCGCAACTTTATCGCGTGGCTCAAGACAGGCGCGTCCCCATTCAGCGCTGACGCATCCCGCACTGACTTGCATTGCGTTGTAGAAACAATGAACGCGAGCTCGGAGACGACCACAGTGTACGCGATCAAGCACGACGTACTCGAAGTCAACGAGTACATCGCGCACGGGCTCATGGGCAGCGTCATCGACGCATGGTTTACCGGTGGCGAGAAGGGGAAGATACCACAAGTCTCGCCGTCTGCCCGCCGCGTGCCGCCGGTCGTAAAGAATCTGTCAAGCGTGCTCGAGGAGGCGAAGATTGCGTTGAAGGACCTGCAGAGCAGGAAGAAGCAACCGACTGACTACGTGCGTACACCCTTGCTGTAACACTTGGCATAGCGTTCTGACACTTCGCTCTCGCAAACTCAGATGAATGTGGGCCAGGAGATCGAAAGCCTGGATCGGAATCTGGAGGCCCTCATGAACGACGTCGCCGAGAGGTGCAGGGACATCTTTGCGAAGGCTGCTGGAGCCGCGACACGCGCAGCGACCTTACCGGAGGGCGTATTAGCAGCGACGCACGCGATGCAAGCATCTCTCCCGCAAGTCACCATGTGTGACCGAGTGCGTGAGGTGCGCTAGTGTAATGCATCGTTACTGCGCTGCCTAACGTACACATCGACAGACCGACGGCCTGCACTACGCGGCCGTATACAATGTGTCCAGCAGAAAGCGTACTGCAATCCATCTCCATAGACCCGTTCGTAACCGCTGACCACCTGTCCTCGCAGTGTTCATTCAGCGTCTCTCTGAAGAACGTCTCGAGACGGCTGTCCTTGATGTGGTCGTCGAGTCTGGCCCTGCCGACATCGTAGCTATGGACTTTTTCGATGACGAGACACTTGCCGTCGCGCTCCGCCCCGCCAACGCCAGTACGTCACGTCCTCCTCCTCTTTGTCCATAGCCGCTCACCATCCAACTGCTATTAGATCGAATATACCTCGCGCTCGTGGATTACACCTCGGTTGATTACGCATTCCTGCCACCAGCGGACGCGCGAGAGCACTACATCGTCGTCGCGCAGGATCTGGACGGGGTGCCGCTGCCTATTCGACAGTCACGCGAACTGCACATGCGCGTTCCCCACGGGGAGGGTGAAGTGCAGATTGCCGTCAATGGCCGCGTGGGAAGGAGGGTTGGGTGCGTCTATGCGAGTGCGACGGGAGATCTGGAGACATTTGATCTTGAAGGCGAAGAGGAGGGCGAGGACGAGGATATGCAAGATGTAAGCTATTGATTGTGGACTGTGCGTGCTTCGTGGAAAGTTCCATGCATGGGCAATCCTCAGCCTTGCAACTGAACCTGCACGCAGCCTCGATAACCATCCTACGTGAGAGCTTCAAAGGAAGATGGCCACTGAACATCTTCGTCTAATTGTGTACGCAAGTGGCCATGGGGTCAAGAAAGGGTCGTTCTCACGATGATAGGGTCTACTGCTGTACGCGAAGCACCAGGATGCTCCACATACACCAAGCGGCGCGGGAATACTCACACTTGAAGCGCTGAAAAGCCTTATTGGGAGCGTGCAACGCAAGTTCGAACGTTCGAAGACGAGAACCGGGCCGTGCCGCCTGCGCCGCGTCCCTTGCCTTCCGCCAGCCACAACCCGCCGCACTATTCATGCAACTTTGGCCACGTCCCAATTGCATTGCGGTCCAAACACTGCCACATCGGGTTTAAATATTTATTTACACGAGTCCAATCGAGCTCGTAAACATCTACACGCCTACCGCCGCGCTCTAGCGGGCGGCTTGGTACCTTTCGGGATCGCCGCGCTCCAGCGGGCGTCCCACGACGTGTGCCGTGCAGCACAACCGCGCTTCAGCGGGTTGTCCACGCTCACGTCGCCGTACACCCTTCCGAGGGTTCGCATCACGTCGCCGCGCTCGGCTGATGCACATGCGCATGCTCGCGCCTACGCGTTAGGCCGGGTCCATGCATGCTCCGCGGCTTTGTCCTGAGTCCGCGGTGTCTCAGAGGAGATTCCACTCTTCTCCTCTGACACCGCAACTCAGGCAAGCATAGTCCTCATTTTCCGTTCTTCTCTTCTGACGCCGCTCGTGCAGAGCGGCCCCTGTACTCGTTCCGAAACCCTAGTCGTTTCACTCCCATCGCAAGCTCAATGCCTGATGCCGGACCTCCGGGGCCAACAGTCCCGTCGACGCTTCTGGACCCCGCATCTGAAGTGGGAAAGAAGTGTCACGATATCGTCGAACAAGTTCGAGACGGCAAACTCAGGGTCGCAGAGGCTTTTAGACAGATTGGCGAAGAGCTCCCGTTCGAGCTCAGCGACGACGAAAGGAATGCCGCGATGGATTCATACTTCCGCATCCTCTCGAAGCATGAACTATCCCGAGACGCCGCAGCCAAACGAGCACGACCAGTACCAGCCACTGGAGGCGAGTCAGGCGACAAGGATCCCGAGCCTGCTGAAGAGGATGAGCCCGAGCCTAAACGAGCCCGTGGTTCACTCGAGGACTTCCTTGCTTCAGCGCCTTGGGTTGTTCAACAGGAGCTCAGCGGAAAGAAGCTCAATGCATCCCTTGAAGCGACAGCGAACATCATCTTCCACGCAACTCGCAACCTCTCGCAAGTCAAGGCGTCTCTCATTGGACCTGGGAAGCCACCTTTCCCCGACTCCGAATGGACTGCAATGCTCCAAGGACGCAGTGTCAACTTCGACAACGTACTCTCCAACCTTTACGGATCACTCGGGGACGAGAAACGGACCCAGCTCAACTCTGAACTCGAGCTCGTCCAGAAGGGCACCGGCAGCTCGGCCACTCGCAAGGTCGCTACCTTTGGCGAATGGCACGCTGCGTTCAACCCCTACCGCAACGCTGTCGAGTACATCTTCCCCCATCGCTCGCGGGAACTCAGAGAATACGGACGTTACATCGACGGTCTATTCATCGCCCTCGGAGACTCTCCCGCGACACATCGTAGAGTTGTCGACTTCGATAAAGCCATCCGCACCCTCGTCGCAACCCGCGGTGATATCGAACTCACCGACTTCACCGACCTCGAGTACCGCCGTATCGAAATCCAGTACATCCACGGCTCCGGAGTCGGCAGTGGCAGCGGCGCGAGCGGCTCCAACACCACCTCCAAGTCCAAGTCGGGCAAGTCCTCGAAACCAGGCCAGTCCTCCGCCGAACCGTGTCGTCGATTCAACCGGGACGAACCACACGCCGCCGACAGCTGCCGCTACAAACACGTTTGCGAAAGCTGCGGGACAACTGGTGTGCCCGTCACCAAGTGCAAGTGCCCCGCGTCAAAGCGGGCATGAGCGCTGGCGTCGACGCCCGAAGTACGCGCGGGGCCTTGTCTGGGCTGACCGCGCGGAGGTGGGGGAGGAGGAGTGGACGAAGAGTCGACACGTCACCCTCGCAGAATGGACGGAGACGGCTCAACTGTGGAGCGAGGCACCTGCGCACGAATTACTCAATCTGGACGCGTTTGACACGATCGACGCGCACCGAGACCTCTTCAGAATCGTCACTCCCATCAGAGTCGACGTATTCGAGAAGTATCTTGAAGACCACCCAAATCCCGAATTCGTCAAGTTCGTCTGCCGCGGTTTACGAGAGGGGTTCTGGCCAAACGCGCAGACCGAGGCAGGAGTGTATCCTATAACATGGGACAATTCAGATCGTCCGATACGAGACGACGCACATCTCACCTTTCTGCACGAGCATCGCGACGCCGAGATCAAAGCTGGACGTTTCTCGCGACCGTTCGGCACCGAGTTGCTGCCCGGGATGTACAGCTCGCCCATTGGCGTCGTACCCAAGGCGGACTCTGGGAAGCTGCGCCTCGTTGTGGACCAGACTGCGGGGGAGTTCTCGCTCAACTCCATGATACCGCGCAACCAGGCCGGCTACACGAAGCTCGACGATATACATACCCTGGGCGAAGCGTTACTAGCATATCGCGAGCGACATCCTCAAGACGAACTCGTGATGTTCAAATCCGATGTTCGGGACGCCTACCGCCTCCTGCCTATGGACCCGTTGTGGCAGATAAAGCAGATCGTCACCGTCGACGGCCAGCGACATGTCGACCGCTGCTGTACCATTGGCAATCGTTGGGCCATGCAGATCTTCAACGCCTTCATGGGACTCGTCATCTGGATCGCCGTCCACAAAAAGAAAATAGCTGACCTGTTAGCTTATGTGGACGACGCCTTTGGGTTCGAGCGAGCGGGTGTTCAGCTATACTACAAGCCGTACGACGAGTGGTATCCGGCCAAACAAGTGCGACTCCTATGGCTGTGGGACGAGTTAGGCATACCACACAAGAAGACGAAGCAATTGTACGGGAAGGAACTCACCATCATCGGCCTCGACGTCGACCCGAACGCCATGCGCGTCTCAATCTCGGACGATAGGCGCGCTGACTTGATAGCGGCCATCGAGGCGTTTATCGCAAGGCCAACCAATGGTCGACGCCGCCACTCCTTGCGGGAGTATTATCGCCTCGCCGGGTGGTGCAACTGGGTCCTGAACGTATTCCCGCTCTTGCGCCCCGGCATGTGCGAGTTGTACGCAAAGATGGCGGGGAAGACGAGCATCCACGCGCAGATCCAGGTGAACTCCGCGCCAGTGCGGGAGCTAGGCTGGATGGTGGAACATCTGAAGACGGCCGAGGGCGTGCGTATGCTCGAGTCGAAGGAATGGGGTCCGGAGCAAGCTGATTTGACGGTTTATACCGACGCGTCGGGCATCGGCCTCGGTTTCTTCTCTCCCGCACACAACACCGGCTTCCAGTCACCGCTCGTGGATCGCCCAAAGGAGGACGGCGACAGTCAGATCTTCTTCTTCGAGGCCCTGGCCGTGTGCTCCGTCCTGAAGTGGGCGAGCACCCTCAGCCCACCGCCGCGCCGACTGGCGGTGTTCACCGACAGCGACAACACCGTCGCGATGAACAACACGCTGAAGTGCAAGAGGGCTTACAACTCGATTCTCCTACGCACGTGCGACATTCTCATCTCCAGCAAGATCAAGTTTCGTGTATTCCACATCGCCGGGGTCGACAATGTCGTTGCAGATGCGTTATCTCGCTGGGAGAACGATAAGGCCAAACTGTGCGTACCTGGGCTGCACATCCTACCTTTCATACCCCCTCGACTGGCGCTGGGGGAGGGTGATCAATGAGCTTGGAACTACGTCCAACCTCCAGGCAGCCCGTGCGCACAGCCTGGAGCTTGGAAAAGCTCACGCGCGAACGAGCAATCGCGCTCGGCTTCGCTATGGCGCCGTCCACCACGCTCACGTACACATCGGCCTTGCAATCCTACATCACCTTCTGCCAGCTTCACAACTTCTCGACCGAACCAACCATCGACACACTCAGCTTCTACGTCACCTTCATGTCGCATCACGTCTCGCCGCGCACCGTCGAATCGTACCTTTCCGGGATATGCAACCAACTCGAGTCCTACTATCCCGACGTTCGCAAGGCCCGCAATGCCCCAATCGTCACCCGTACTCTCGCAGGAATGAAACGCCTTCGCGGTCGAGAAGTTAAACGTCGCCGCCCAATCAGCATCGACGACATCAGACGCATCGTCGGCGCGCTCGATTCCTCATCATCCCACGACGACCTACTCTTCCTCGCACAGACACTTACCGGGTTTTTCGCGCTCATGCGCTGCGGCGAGCTCGTATGGCCGGACAGTACCGCAAAGCAGGACGAGCGCAAGCTGTCATGGCGACACACTGTCAAAGTCACAGGCAGCTCGTATGAGTTCCTCCTTCCTGGCCACAAGGCCGACCGTTTCTTCGAAGGATCACGCATCATTGTACAGCACCTCGATGCCGTCGAAGACCCGCACGCACCGTTCAAGCTCTATCTCGCGTCTCGTGATTCTCGGTTCCGATACAACCCCGAGCTCTGGCTGCGCGAGGACGGCTCAGTACCTACGTACTCATGGTTCCGTAAACGGCTGGCGCACTTCTTCCCGGGCGACGACTTTATCGGTGGTCAGTCGCTCCGAGCTGGAGGTGCCACGCGTCTCGCGGAACTGGGCGCGTCAGATGACCGTATCCAGGCTGCAGGGCGATGGTCTTCCGACGCATTCAAGATCTACATTCGCAAGAATCCTATCATCCTGCAATCACTCATCCTCGAGCTAGTGTTTTGAGGGCCGGGCTCGGGCTCAAAGCCCGGGCTTGGGCTCGGCTTTGATAGGCTCAGGCTTGCAGAAGCGTGAGCCCGAGCCCTAGGCCCGCGGCTCGGGCTTAAAGCCCTTAAGCCCGGGCTTGAGCCCGGGCCTGTATGACATGTATACCCACATTAAAACATGTTACATTGTGTACACTACGAGCTGTTATATCATCACTAAGTATGGGTAAGGATATACAGTGCCTCTGAGACAGCTGTCTGCCGCGTGAATGCAAACTGCTCTGCATCATCGGATGCATTTCCAATGTGTCGGACCGTCGTATGGGCGTCTTAACCGCGCCTTGACACTAAATATGGATATATGTCTTCTCAGACGGCCTGAGGACCTAAGTATTGGAGCTAGAGGGTACGAATATAGTATTTATGCAGCAGAAGGCCGAGTCAATATAGGCCCCGGCTGAAGCCTCGGGCTCGGGCTTCCCAGCAGGCAAGCCCGAGCCTTTGGCCCTCACAAGCCCTGCATTGGGCTCGGCTGGGCTCGGGCTTTGCGGGCCGGGCTCGGGCGGGCTTTCGGGCTTCAGGCCCGGCCTTCAAATCACTAGCCTCGAGCGCCCCGCCTTCCAGCCCAACTGACGTACACCGCGCGTATCTCGCGTACCGGCTACTTCACCACAATCACCACACCATCATACTAGCCTTTACGGGTTATCACGCTTCAATACACGCGACACGCCAGGACTACCCGCGCTCGAGCGGGGTAGTTGCTGCTTGGCTATACTATCCCTGCGTGACCCACAGTCGTCGGTAGCGCGATTGGTCGGGTTTAAATATTTATTTACACGAGTCCAATCGAGCTCGTAAACATCTACACGCCTACCGCCGCGCTCTAGCGGGCGGCTTGGTACCTTTCGGGATCGCCGCGCTCCAGCGGGCGTCCCACGACGTGTGCCGTGCAGCACAACCGCGCTTCAGCGGGTTGTCCACGCTCACGTCGCCGTACACCCTTCCGAGGGTTCGCATCACGTCGCCGCGCTCGGCTGATGCACATGCGCATGCTCGCGCCTACGCGTTAGGCCGGGTCCATGCATGCTCCGCGGCTTTGTCCTGAGTCCGCGGTGTCTCAGAGGAGATTCCACTCTTCTCCTCTGACACCGCAACTCAGGCAAGCATAGTCCTCATTTTCCGTTCTTCTCTTCTGACGCCGCTCGTGCAGAGCGGCCCCTGTACTCGTTCCGAAACCCGCCCGCGTTTCCTGCTGCATCGTCTCCGCTTCCCACCCTGTATCGCGCCTCACAACGCTTCGCGTTTCACGTCATGTTCAGTGGTTTCAAACTGTATTGACTCTCATTCACTCCGTGTGTATTTTTCCTTACGGGTTATCACGCTTCAATACACGCGACACGCCAGGACTACCCGCGCTCGAGCGGGGTAGTTGCTGCTTGGCTATACTATCCCTGCGTGACCCACAGTCGTCGGTAGCGCGATTGGTGCACAAAAACCTCCAGCTGGCACTCCGTGGACTCTGCTGGTCACGCGACATGTCCTAAAACTGTTTCACGCAGCTCATATAAGCCCTCGTTCCGAGCTATACGAAGATCGTGCACTCGTTCAGCTATGCTCTGCAAGTTCTTCAGGTCGGCACTCGTAGCGTTGCTCGGTCTCTCCAGCGCGCTGGCCGTTCAGAACCAGCTCGTGCAAGTCACGGACGACATCGGTCCCAACCCCAACAACGTTGGAATCTTCCTCTATCGTCCTACGAATGTTGTGGCAAATCCACCCTTGATCGTGGCCATTCACTTTTGCACGGGTTAGCTATGTCGTCTTTATCGTCGAACCGTCCTGGCTCTCACACCAGCGACGTGCAGGCTCTGCTCAAATTTACTTCCAGAATACACAGTATGCTGCATGGGCAGACAAGCTAGGATTTCTGGTTATCTAGTGCGTCTAGTCGTGGCGTTGGCCTATCTCTGTTCAGTGCTGAGCGCTGGCTCTCAGTCCCGACGCGCCGCGCGACGGAAAATGCTTCGACGTGCACTCGCCAGAGACTCTCACGCATAACGGTGGCGGAGACTCCCAGGGAATTGCCAGTGCCGTGCAGTTTGCAATTGCCAACTGGGGCGTCGACCCTGCGCGTGTCTTCGTAACGGGCTCGTCCTCCGGCGCGATGATGACGAACGTCATGTCCGGCTCGTACCCAGAGCTCTTCGCCGCGGCGTCCGTTTACTCCGGCGTACCATTCGCATGCTTTGCTGGTCCTGGCGAATGGAACACTCCGTGCGCCGAGGGACAGGTCTCTCACACCGCGGAGGAGTGGGGTGACATCGTGCGCGCCGCGTACCCGGGCTATCTTGGTTCGCGCCCGAGGATGCTCATCTGGCATGGAACGGCAGACGACACGCTGGCGTATCCCAATTACGCCCAGACGCTTCTCGAGTGGACGAACGTGCTGAACGTCCCGCAAGCGCCCACGACGACGACTGTCGGCGATCCCGACGCAGCCTACACAAAGACTGTATATGGTGACGCGACGAACCCTGAGGTTATCGGCTACTCTGGAGAGGGCGTAGGCCACACTGTCCCAGTACACGAGACCTTTGATCTCGCCTTCTTCGGCATAGATATGGGAGATATCCCTGACGGCCCGACAGTCGACCGCTGGGGACAATGTGGGGGTGAAGGGTCTGTACCTTTGTTCGCCGCGATCTGAGGATACAATGCTGACGAATGATACAGCTTCACAGGACCGACGGTCTGCACTGCTCCAAGTATCTGCGAAGTGCGTTGCGATTTGCCATACTGCTTCTAGTAATCCCCACTCATTGTTTAATGCGCCGCAGTTCGTCAACGAATGGTGAGTGTCATCCTACGCGGCTGGACCAAGTTTCTTACCTGCCGTACAGGTATTCACAATGTCAGTAGGAGGCTGAACTTGGATTCCGGGTGTCTGTCCGCTCTCCAGGAACCCCTCAAGCTTTCAGCGAGTGCTCACACGCAACTGCTGCATTAGGCCGCGGGACGGACAATCTGCGGGGAATGCTCGTGTTCCTGATGTTGCGAGCGTTAACGTGTACATACGTCAACAGTAGGAGCTCGTCAATACCTTCGTTCCCGCCATCTTAGAGACTGCCAATACCTATGAGCACGGGTGCAGTCTGAGCATATCAAGTTCCCTCGGCCAGGTTGGGCATGCAAGGGACGTGCAGACTCCGCTGCTGCGGCGCCAGCAGAAAATCACGGATTGCTCGAGGTCATCGAGATTCCCAAGACGCCAGTACTCCCCAGCTCATCTCGACTTCAACATCTCTACTTCGAAGAGGTATGAGTATTTGAATGCATATCCCTCCCTTTCAACTTCTCTCTCGATCGGTGAACAATTCAAGATGCCGTTGAATGTCCGGCGCTCAAAGCACCTGTCAACGACTGCGGAAACGCTATTGACGCACGCCAGACCAAAATCGTCTTGGACTGTCCTCCAGGCACTGCATCGTGGGCGGTGGACCTACAGCAAACGGGCGTAGAACGTCTTCACAGAAAATGTGAACCGCTACTTCGGCGATTATGACCGCGACCGCCGTGTTCTAGGATGCCGGGAACCGAAGAGTCGGGTGCAATGTCATACGCGAGTAAGCGCGACTCCAAATTCATCGAACAGGAGTTATAAAGGCCGCGGCTGTCCTTTTCACTCCTTCCCTCTCCCGGACGCAAGCCATGTGTGCGTGCCCCCGCGTTGTCCTCGCTCACGCTGACAGCTGTTGCAGCGACGGTAAAGCAGAGCGATCTGCCGCCAGAGATTATCCAGCAGTATTCGCCATACCATTACATCCCAACCCAGTGGGTGTGCGCGCTGTTTGTGGCCCTCTTTGCGCTCTCAACCAGTACGTTCCCCACAGTCGCCGCGCTGTATTCTCTGGCTAAGCCACGGGTTCCCTGCAGTCATTCATGTCGGGCAGGCGATTCGGTATCGTCTGTGGTGGCTGCTTTGCACTGCTGTCTTCTGCGGCCTCGGCGAGATTATAGGATGGGCAGCGCGACTGTCTTCCAGCATCGACGTCTTCCAGAGGCTATCGTTCCTTATTCAGTACGTCGGCCTCCTTGACAACTCAGCTAATGCTCACCTCTTTCAGGATCTCTACTACAATGTGCGCATGTCCTAGACACCTCAAACCAACTGCATATCCACTGACATGCTCGTAAACGCCCTACAGCATGTCCCCTACATTCCTTGTCGCAGCCAACTTCATCATCTTAGGGCGCATCATCCGACTCCTGGGTCCTCACTACTCACGATTGAGCCCCATTGCATGTGCGTCTCAGCCCCTCAAGCTTTTATCCTGCGTGGACTAATGCTGTAGCGGAAGACTCTGTCGTATTCCTCATCGCCGACACCGCGGCGCTAATCGTACAAGCCGTCGGAGGCGCGCAGGCGTCCGCCGCGCTCACACTCGAGAAGGCCAACGCGGGTGCCAGAGTCATGCTCGGAGGCATCCTTGTCCAATTTGGTGCGTCTCAAACGATTGCGACGGACCCCTTTCCTCAGCTGACAGACAGCTTGAATGTGCAGTTGCCATCATTCTCTATGTCGCACTCGCTTCCGAGTTCCTCCTTCGGTACATGCTCGATAAACCCGTCCGCAAGAATGTCCCCAGCTCTGCGAGAGTGACTCTCGACAGCGGTGTGCGGATGATGATTATTGGCCTTTGCATCAGCACCGTCTTCCTCTTTATCCGGTCGGCACCGTCTCTCTTTCAGTGCGATCTGTGCGCTGATGGGTCTGGCTGTAGGACGATCTACCGTACCGTCGAGCTGCAGGACGGCTGGACGGGCAAAATCATCACTGAGGAGAAGCTCTTCAGTGCGTTGTTCTTCTTCTCACCGAGCGTGAGCGGGAAGCTTAGCACCTTCCAGATGCGCTTGATGGCATGCCGATTGCCGTCGCCATGTTCACACTGAATATCTTCCACCCCGGACGACTCGTGTTCAATGCGGAGCGCAGAGACCAGTCTGCCGGCGGAATCGCGAAGGAGAACTCTGGAGACGAGCAGTTCGAGAGGATTGAGCTCGATAGGACGCTCAAAGGTGGCCAGAAGAACTCGAGTTCGACAGAGGTGTAGTTCAGGTAGACTTATATTCGTGCATCTAGGGTTCGGGACTTGGAGATCTATTTGACCTACGTTCTGCGTACGAAACGTAGTGAGATGACACGCAGCACGATGCACCGTCCGAGGACACGTCCGAGGACAGCTGCCTACTGGCACTGCGAATACCTGCGTCTCGATGTGAGGAACAAGTTGACTCAGTCGAGCTGAGAGGACACAATCTCACCAGTCGTTCACATACTATAGCGAAGGATGGTGTGAGTGGATATCCCGGAAGCGTAATTCCAAATCTCACCTGACAGACGCTCGGGGCTGCGCACGTCGTTGGACCGGTGAAGCTCGAATTCATTACTTCAGCGCTCCTGAGAAGCCACGAAACTCACCCAATGCCGCCACATTGACCCCAGAGAGGAACGACAGGGCCTTGGGGCGCCTCTCCGGTACCTATGCCGAAAAATTCTAGGTCGATGGTCTCGTGTACTGGGACCGTGTGGCCCACGCCCTCAGCAGAATAACCGATAACTACAGGGTTCGCGACATCGCCGTACAGCGCCTTGGTGTATGCCGCCTCTGGGTCGTCCAGAAACGTCTGCGAAGGTGTCTGCGATACATTCAGCACATTTGTCCACTCCAAGATCGCCTGTCCGAAGTTCGGGTACTCGAGCGCCTCGTCGACGGTGCCGTGCCAGATCATCATCTTCGGGCGCGTGCCCGCGTAGCCAGGATATGCAGCGCGCACGAGATCGCCCCATTCCTCTGCAGTATGCGCAACGAGTCCCTCAGCGCACTCGGTATTCCACTCGCCTGGACCGGCGAAACAGGCGAACGGGACGCCCGAGTACGCGGAAGCAGCGGCGAAGAGTTCGGGATACGAGCCAGCCATGACGTTCGTCATCATCGCGCCAGAGGATGTGCCCGTTACGAACACGCGCGCGGGGTCAACGTTCCAGTTGGCGATAGCGAAGCGTACAGCACTTGCAATGCCGAGCGAGTCGCCGCCGGCGTCGTGCGTGAGGGTCTCGGGCGAGTGTACATCGAAGCATTTGCCCTCGCGTGGTGCATCTGGGCTGCATTTTACACTTAATACGAAAACTACGCGATACGGAGCAGACGTACTAGATGACAAGGAATCCCAGGAGATCCGCCCAAGCAGCGTATTGGGTGTTCTCGAAGTAGATCTCAGCAGAACCTATCAAGAACTTCGTGAGAGATCCCGATACAGGTGACAAGAGTCTAACCGGTGCAAAAGTGCATGGCAACGATGAGAGGCGGGCTGGCAGAAACATTGGTCGGGCGATAGAGATACACGCCCACGCCGTTAGGGTTTGGACCAAAGTCGGCCATTTGCACCAGCTGGTTCTGTGCAGCCTGCGCACCCCCGAGGACTAGGAGCGTGGATACTAACGCGACGATCCCGAAGAACATGGCGGGAGCTGGTGTCAGCCTGCGATCCTCAACGTCGACAGTCGTGCTTTATCGCATTTCACGAGGGAAGCGGACCACCCTCCACGTCGTCAGCACGATAGAACCATGGCCGACAATGTGCCGCTGCCCAGATTCGGCTTCCAGATATGAGCGTCGTATGGAAAGAAGAAACGCGGAACGCGGCACGATCCGCGGCTTTCCTTCATACTTTTGCCAGCTCGCTCTCACGCTAGGACCTTGTTCACGCTCGCACCACAGAGTCAAGAAAACACATCTCTGCTATCATTCTCCACGGTCTAGCTGTAGGGCTGACGCTCCTGATCAAATCAGCCCTTCTGGCGTTGCATCCCCGCTCGAGAACCAGTACCGCCCTGCTCGGAAGTCTACATCAGCAGTTGCTCTCATGCTGTACGCGGAGAGAGACTTGTCACGTATACGTACGATGGCTCAGAGTGGTGTTGCTTTCCTTGCATCGGTGTCGTGACTCCTGTCTGGCAGCGTAAACGGCGCCGGTGCCGGGGAAGCAATCGCAGCGGCCGCAAGGGCGAGGACGACAGGGATGGACAGCTGCATTGTGGGAAAGCTTTGGAAGTGGACTTAGCTTTACGATGGGGCTGAACGCTTTATACCCTGGACCGCAATCGACGTCCACCTGCCCCACGCTGGTATTCTTATCGCCGTCACGTCCGAGCGGCCTCTAGACTCTGCATTAATGAGTTTCGTAGACTGTTATGCCTTGCGAACATCGTCGATAGCAGAAGCTCGCACTTTCCGTATTGTCGACCTGAACTCTACGCCAGTGGCAGATCTCTGCCGTCCCCTCTTCCTGAGTTCCTCTTCCTGCTCCACACGCTACGCGATCCGAAGATCAGGGACTCCCTTCCCAAATTGTGTAAATGAAGTCCCTCGACCCCAACTAGGATGAAAACAGCATTGCTTGCGATACAGCACGGTCTACCATGTCTTTCCATGCGCTACGCACCCACAGAAGACTTGTGATCCTATCACGTGGCGGCGAACGTCAATGCAGATCATCCACCTTCGTCTTTGGCTTGTCCGACGGTCAGGCCGCTCTCCGCTGCGGTGTAACCGTACGAATGCCGTTCTATCGAAGTTCAATTCGAAAATTTGTCCAGCCAAGTGGCGGCGCAGGCCGGGAATACAATGGAGGAGGCTTTTGACAAGCTCGATGGCGTTCATACGAAGGCGGGAACGGCAATGAAGTCCTGCGAACACGCGATGCGCCTGAGTACGCTGATCTCGCAGTCATGAGCTTCCTGTTGTTCGTCAACGGTGTTCTGCCGGTCAACGACCGAGAGAAGGTCACCCGTGGCCGTTGGGCTCAATGGTGCAAAGTCAGCAGAAAGCACCAGAGTATAAACGTTTAGGTAGCAGGAGTATATTGTCACGCAGGGCACTGAACTGAGCTAATTGACCGTCACTCACGCGTTCTGTCGAGACTTCGGAGGTATATCTGGCTCCGAGTTTGCCACCGAAGAACAAAATAGCGCCTTAAACCTCTGGATGTCGCTTCATGCGGTCTGTAACAGTATTGATGCGGAGCCTACGTCGTCCTGCTATGTTGCCCTATCGGAAAATCAGTAAAGTTTGAGAAAGGTCGTCACACTGAACTACGATCCAGGTCAGTTCAGTCCGTCACGCATCACACCGTATGAAGTTATGGTCATGCAAGTACAGTAGAGCCGTTCAGCCGTATGCACATCGGGAGCATATGAGATGCGGCTTTACCATATCGGACTTAGGTGATACCACCACGTGGGATCGGAGGCTAAAGGCAACCGTGCCTTGGTTTCCTCCGTGTCACTCCGTGCGCGAAATCTACCCGTCCCGCGGCCAGGCGAATGCTGTATGGAGGCCGCAGGCGTATTACATGGCCGCTTCGCTGTAGAAGTCCGTTCAACGATGGAGTCACGGGTGACATCACTTCTTCTCGCAAACCATGAACTCGGCTTTGCTGGTCGAACTCGCCCTGTGCGCTCTCCTCGCGCTCACACTCTCTGGACTGTACCTATGGCGACGACGGCGCGTAGCCAGAGAGCGACAGCCACTTTTGACGCGCTCGTTACGCATCTTGCTCTCCAACGGCCGTTTCCCTGTCACGATCGATATTGCCCGGCAACTGCATCGCGCTGGACACTGCGTTTTTGTGGCAGATCCCATGGAGTACCACATCTGCAAGTTCAGCAATGCGGTCAAGAAGAGCTACTACGTACCGGCGCCGCATTATCACCCTGAAGGCTACATTAACGCCGTGCACAATGCCGTCGTCGAGCAGAACATCGACCTTATCGTCCCTCTTCACGAAGAAATTCTGTATCTCGCCGGATGCGGGGACCAGACTATTGTGCAGCGACTATTCGCCCCGGAGGTGCATCCTCCTTTGTCCGTATAACCCTGTACTCATCACGACATCAGTTTCGACAGCTGGTCAAGCTCCATTCCAAGTGGAAGCTGAACCGGATGCTTGCCAAAGCTGGTCTCGAGCACCCTTCAACGAGACTGTGCCAGGCTGCTGCTGACCTGTCAGCGTTGGACTTGTCGAAGGAGCTCGCTGTCAAGCCTGAGTTCGGACGCGCCACTGCTGGAGTGCACCACCACAATCCAGGAGATGCCCTGCCCAACGACATCCTGGACAACATCCGTAAAGGGCAACGGTATATCGCGCAGGAATGGGTGCATGGCCGCGCATACTGCAGTTATGCGGTCGCGCGCAACGGACGTTTGACGGCCTTTGTCGTCTATCCAGTCGAGGAGACACTCGATGGGTCCAGCTGCGTATATTTTAAGACTGTCGAGCACGACCGTATCCACGAATACTGCGCCACGTTCGCTCGGCATATCAACCTGACTGGGCAATTCGCGCTCGATTTTATCGAGGAAGCGCCGTCCGCTGAAGGCGGCTCGGGACGATTGGTTGCAATAGAGTGCAATCCACGCGCCACCAGCGGAGTGCATCTCTTTTCTGGCGAGACCGCGCTCGCCGAGGCGCTGACGGCGTCCGGCATGCAGACAAACACGATTGCTCTCGCGACGCCCGGTACGCGACGCCAAGTGGCCCCGGGCATGTTGATGTGGGACCGCGCGGGCGGCCGGCCGACACTGAGGCGCTGGCTCCAGCATATGGGTCGGCTCATGGGCACCCTCGACGTCGTGTTCAGCTGGCGCGACCTCCTCCCGACGCTGACCCAGCCCTTCTTCCTGACGTCGTACTACGAGATCGCGAGAGAGCGCAAGATGACGATCGCCGAGATGTTCCAGGACGACCTAGTATGGGAGCCGAAGGGCGAGCATTGGGAGCACGTCCGAAGGATAATCGACGAAGAAGTTGAAGACGTGAAGCCTGCGTCAGGGTTGTAGTGGGCCGGCGGATCTGGATTACTCTGCCACGCCCAAAATTTTGTATGTGTACCCTGACGTTTTGTGATCGGCTTCTGTTAATTGACAGCTTGGCAGGGAATGTACATTATTGTTCATGCACGCCGCTGAAGATACGGATGGATCTGGTCGCTACGCGTGTATACCTCACGATCGGGCGCACCTGAGCACCCGCCTCCTTCTTCAGCGCGCAAACTCCTACGGAACATGCGTACGCTCTGGCGAAAAGGACGACCCTCGCGGCCTGGCCCTGTACTTCCTGAAGCCTGAAGTTGCACGAGGAGACCATGGAGGGACGACAGTAGTAGCTTCATCCCGATGAGTCGGCGTCCGCGGCCGTGGCACTCGCGACGACAGCTCCCTGCTTGGCCTGTCTAAGGCTTGTCTCATCAGCGTCGTCACGAAGTTCAATCAGCGTCCTACGTTCCTCGCGCAGCCGAGGTTGGCAGCCATCTGACACCGCTCGATACGGAGCTTCTCCAGCTACTTTCCGCACCTGCAAGTCTCATACATGGATCTGCGTCCCTTCATCTTCCTCATCGCCTCGTGTTACACTTCTACACCCGTATAAGCGGCACCGCTGAGGGAGTAATAACAGGTGTGGAGGGATACGATGTGGATTGGAGACCGGTGGTGATTGAGTGGATCCTCGCGGCGCACCGTGCAGTGCCAGCCGGCTGCGGTCCCCAACTTGGATCCACGCCTCGACTCGCGGTCAGACTTTGGTCCTCTGCTTTGCACTCTCTGCATGAGCCCACCACGTTCCCCCTTGCGACGATGTGGCCGCAGCCGACACCCTCTGTATTCTGCAAAGGTGCGGCTTCCGAGTCCTGCCTGACGGTCGTCAATGTCAGGGTCCCTGATACGAGACCTTTGCGAACAGTCGCTGCTATTACGTGGTTTGCGTACGATTTGCGTCAGTACTAGTCCGTTTCTATGGGCCAGTGCCACAGCATGCTAACGACGTGTGGCTGTAGTCATAACCGTCAACGACGAGGTGAGATCGCCCTTCTGCACGTCCGGCTGTTTCGACTGAGCTTATTGAAGATCCTATACGTATGGGTACGTGCCAGTATCTACTGAGCGTATCATTGGTTCATTTCTGACTGCTTTGCCCGCTTCCAGAACCAACCTCGAGGCTTCCTCAACACTTTGTACTTTATGACGCGTTACGGCTCGGCCCCAATAATCTTGGTCAGCGTCATCGTGAATCTGGCGTCTGGCGTTTCCGCCGGGGGGTGAGTCTAATCATCCGCTGCTCAGAATAGAGTGAGACTGACTCAAAGCATCGCTGCAGATGCACAGTGTTGTCTTGGATCGAAGCGATTGGCACGTTTTATATCTTCTTCTGTGTACAAGGTATGTTTCCATACTCGTCTGAACCCTTACAAGTGCCTCACCCGCATCGACAGCCATACTTCAGTATCGCATTTACATGATGTACTCAAAATCTCGGTTCATCCTCCTCCTCAACCTTGGATTACTTATTGTAGAGTTCGTCGTTGCCCTCGCCCTCGCGATCCTCTTTCTAGCCGACAATAAGGGTACGTGCGCCATGCGTATCTCATCACACCCTCATGTCTTGGCCCAGAAGTGCTTCCGTCTCGATCCGTACAGGGTTCATGCTTTGACAAAAGCACAACCAAAGCGGTTGTCGCGCTCTCCGTCCGTGCGTGCTCCATCTCTACCAATCTACGCTAGTTATCTTAATGTTTGGTAACAGCATGCGTTGTTTACGAGTGCTGGCTATTGGTCCTTTGCATGCGTCAGGCAAGATTGGACTTCGGCACTCGCAAGAAGTTGGACACGAACAGCATCGTTTTCCAACTCTCCCTCGACTCCCTCACGTACTTCCTGATGTACGCGTCTTTTCCTTGTTCATTCGGCAGTTGGGTGGCTGAGACGACATTAGGATTATCATCGCAATTGTCTCCATGATGACTGTCACACTACTCAACCCTGTACGTTCATCCCCCGGTCTGTCTTCACCGATACTCACATACTCACGGCCCCTGAATTCAAGGTAACACCAGGAAGCGCATCGATTTCGTGCGTTTATACGTCCCGTAAAGCCAGATTCTGACGTGGCCTACAGCTTCGTTCACGTCGCAGAATGTATTGCTGGGTACCGCCTAATCCTGCGGACGCGAGAAGCGGCCATGGCACCCAGCCAGAGGGTGGCACGAAACCAAGTCAGCCTCAGTACCATGCGATTCGACACCCACCCACTGACCGCGCCTCGCGCGGACGACTCGTTGTGGGACATGGACAATTTCTCGGAACGGACTCGCACACGCACACGGACTATGAGATCTATTGAAGCTAGATCGTAGATGTAATAATGATCAGAACTCGAGTGTGCCTATGTCTCATTTCGATCGGACTTGTTCTCCGCCACCGACTGTGGGGTGCCTTGCGGCTCCGCGGCGGTATCGGCCGCCACCAGCCTAATTCATTTTCGTGATGATCCGATGAGAAAGTACACATGCTGCGGTCCTTTCGCTTTCCGCCACACCCCTTGCCTTTTCCTTTCATCATCGTCACGCCCGCGAAGGCTGCAGTATGTCGTATCTTCAGCAACGTTAGAACGCACCGCTCAATGCAATTTCAGCATCACGGCCATCATGGGAATGTCTATTACAGACGCGAAGTCGGGAAAGAATGCGTACCTATCCTATACCGGGCTCGGACAGTACAAGGGCATCGTACTGCGCGCCGTCATCGCATTTCTCGAAGAGCATGACAAGGCGCTGCGCGACACTTTCACGCCTGAGTTGGATCGACGCAAGGCGTTCCTCGAAGCCGCGCTCGTAGATCCAAAGAAGTATGCGGAATGGGACGACACCCGTTTCGTCGAGGGCATGGCATCTCTGTCGAGCACAGCGCTCACGGAACTGCGCCGTTGGAAGCGCGAACCCCGCGGCGACGGTCGATTCGGTGGTTTCGGAGGCGTTGGTGGGTTTGAGAGCGCGATCCTTAGCCACGGTATGGCGAAGAACAGCTCCAGCTCCATACTCGATGGTCCCACGGACCCGTTGAGCGAGATGCTAGATGCACCGTTCTGGATCGGTCGCCTCCCGAAGACGTGCCCACCCGCGCTGGAGATGCTTGGACTTCGTGGAATATGGGCCTTCGTTTCACACGCGGACAACAACTCCATATCGACCGCGGAGGAGGCGCGGGAGATTAAGGTCGTCCTTGGGATGGTGCACGACAAGGAGTGGGATGAGATAACCGATGAAATGCTCGAAGTGTTTGGAAATTGCGCAGATGATAGCTTCATCACGTGGGGATAGGATTCCCGACTCGAAGTGTACTGTACTTCCGGATATCTAAACTATGACATGTTTACCACATAAACCTCTTCGAATAAGCGGCATCTCAGGGTGCAAAGCCACGATCAACACTATACAGAGAGGCGCGAAGGTGGCCTTGCCTCCGTTCTCTCGCATAGCACGCGGTGTGAAACAGCACCCCGTGGGGAGCAGCACTTCCTCCAGGTCCCGCGATCTACGCCAACATCTTCCTATCAGCCACTTGCACCGAAGCTTGCCGCTGGGCACAGCCTCAATGGAAGGCAGCATTCCACAATGAAACGACCCGATCCAGAGATCGAGACTCGAGGCGACGACGGTTACGATACGTGGAGGTTGAGCGAAGGTCCATTATGGACACGAGAGACATCAATACTGTACGGTTGAGGGTTTCCAAGTCAACAGACTTGTTTGAGAAGTTTAAAAGTGACAGTGCGAGTCCGAGAACACTTCGCGGCGCCGGTCAGGAGCAGATCAGGCCAATCCTTCCGACATTAGTACTGATGTTTGGCTGGAAAGGTGCCCGAGACTGACGACAGCACAGAGTGTGACATAGGTATCGCAACATTTCCCCCGACAGAAAGAAGCTGAGGTGCGGGCGCGAGCGCAGGTTGATGGAAAGATGCGGAAACAGCCGCTGTCAGCCAGGATTGCTCTTGCCTCTTGCGCCGACCGCGTCCAGTCAGGGTTCTCACCCGGGCTGCTTCTCGACTCGTAGAAGTTCATGGGCCGCCCGAGCAGCTTGGCTCTGTTCTGCTAACACCCGGCTTGGAATTAGTGCATGGACTTCGCAGAGCTTGCGGCGCAGGACGGACGGCAAACCACCCCACAGGCGTTCTGCAAACGTGCGAACTTCGTCATTGTTCGGGTATTTTGTCTCACGTTGAGGCAACTGTACAGTTGCTTCAATATCATGGCTTGTATACGACATATTCCTCACGTTCGGCGACGAGGTACGCATCAGCGCTGCTATCGGAATGCTCAAGCAGAATCCCTCGCTACAGGTCGAATACATCTGGGTACGACTCTCTGGATCCGTTATTCCTGCTATACAAGCTCATTCCATGTACCAGAAACGCCGATGGTCTCTCACGAAAGCGCTCTACCTCCTTGTGAGCACATAGCGACCGAAGCGGTCGCATAAGGCGGTCTGACGCCGCTTTTACAGACACGATACACCACATTCGCCATTATACTCTACAGTGTCGTCGCCAACATGCGGCTCGACGTTTCCGACGCCGAGTGAGCTCATCTCTCCCCCTTCGTGGATGCGGACCGACAACTTACGGCACGTCCGCAGGTGCAGGTTCGTGTTCATCTTTGAACCTGCCGGCACATTCTGGATCCTGCTACTCGTGCAAGGTACGCTACGATGCTGGTCACCTTTCTGCATGCTAACGCATCTGTAGCTATAATACAATATCGGTATGTTCTGCACCTTGCTGCCAGTGATTGCCTGCGCTGACCTTGACAGGATCTACATGATGTATGGCAAGGATCGCACCATCAAGTGGCTCAACATAGGCCTATGGGTGGTCGAGTTTGCAGCGCTTGCGGTGCTCGCTGTCTTCGTTCTTCCTCACGGGCACAGCGGCGAGGTCGAAGATGCGCTTGGAAGTGTCTGCAACCGCGGCGCTCCCGGCGGGATCCTCTACATTGCCATCCGTACGTCGTTCTTCCTGCGCACTGCGCCGCTAACGTAGGCTTCTAGCGGCCGTACTGTACGAGAGCTGGCTTCTTGCGTTGGTACTGCGCCGCGGAGTCCAGGAGTACAAGCGACACTCGAACGGGAAGGCGCTCGACACCGCGAGTATCGTCTTTATCGTCATCCGCGACAACATCGTCTACTATGTGTGCGTCGTCCCGTTCCCCGTGTCTCGGCGCCTGGCAGATTAACTGACACTTACCCATCCTGGGATGCTTGGGTAGTTTGATGATAGGGTCCATCCTTGTGTTCATAATCATCATACGGATCGCACCCGTCTCGCCCGGCGAGGCCGCTATCTCGTGCGTCTGTCCAGTCATTGTGTTACACCATACCTGACGCCTCTTGCTACGAAGCTTTGCGCACAGCGCGACGGCGATAGGCGCGTGCCGCATCGTGCTCAACTCACTGCGTGCGGCAGACGCTCCGACACCCGGGAACAGCGGCGCGTACCCGACGCAACCGACGATGGTCTTCCAGCGGCGGACCAGCGAGACGATGCTCGACGAGGACGCGCACGAACGGGGAGTAGATTACGTCGAGATGGACGACCTGTCGGCGTCGTCGCCCGAGACGTCTAGACGGGAGGCCGAACGTCAACAGCTTGCGTCCAGTCGATCTGGACTTACATAGCTCGAGGAAATTCAAAGGAAGTACATATCTTGTGTCGTGTCTAGTGCCTGTTCTGCTTGGGTTCATATTTTTATCTTGTAGAACTAGATCTCGGAGTGTTGTGTACGTAGGAGGCTGGACGACTTCAACCCGCAGAGGAGGCACATAACCACTGTCAAATTTGGACACGACGCAGCGCGGCAACTCCGCTCTACACCTTCAAGTCCTTACCTTTCCTTACCTCTTCGGGGCATACTTCTCGTGCCTAGATGAGCAAGACGGTGCAATACCCAGGCTGCTCTTCGCCTTGTGGTACCTGGAACCCTACTACAGCAGCGATATCGCCGATGTCCTCGGGTTGGCCGCCGCGTCGGGAAAACGGCTTGCTGAAACACGCCTTGTCTTTGCTCTGAGTTATGGACGCAGGAATCCACAAGGATAAACCCCGAGCTGCAGCGTCCTTAAGGTTTTGTATGCTGTGTCGTCTTTTCCCGTCCTCGTTATCCCTTTCCAGGCTCTGGCACCGACGACTCCTCCGATCCAAGAGATTCAGTCTGATGGCCACCGAGGCCGCAGTGACTCTTTACGATATCCCGTCGTCAAAGGGGCCTTGGTCGCCCAATACATGGAAAGCGCGGTACGCCAGTTATCTTTCAGTCCGAAACTGAGGTTCTAATGCTTTTCTGGGTATACAGGTTTACGCTCAACTTGAAAAAGATCTCATATCGCACGCACTACCTCTCGTATCCCGAAATCGAGCGATTCTTGAAGTCTATAGGCGCAAAGCCATCGGGCAAGAAGCCTGACGGGAGTGCAGACTAGTACACCTGTCCTGTCATCTCCGTTTCCGGTCACGTAGTCGAGGACAGCACTGCAATTATGGAGTACCTCGATAGCGCGTATCCGGACACCCCGCGCGTCTTCTCTTCCGACTCTGCTACGAAGGCGCAGCAGCTCGCTTTCGAGAAGTGGTTCGTCGGGGAAGTCTTTGTGCCCGTCGTGCGTCTCCTCTTCCCTGGCGTCCCTGCTATCCTCGACGATCCTGGCGCGCAGTACTTCCGTTTAACGCGGGAGAAGTGGTTCGGGAGCCCGTTGAACGAGTGGACGCCTGTGGGAAGCGATGAGCGCGCGGAGGTATGGAAGACGATCAAGAGCGGGTTGGAGAAGCTCGGAGCTGCATACAAGAAGCGCGAGAATAGTGCGTCAGTATGGCTCATTGGTGACCATCCAACCTACGGAGACTTCGTCGTTCTCTCTTTCCTTATCTTCGTCAAGCGAACAATTCGGGAGAACGAGTGGGAGGAACTTCTGGGTTGGCACGCTGCTTTCTGGCGAAAGCTCTGGGATGCGAGCTTGCCGTACCAGCATGTTGACTCGTAATTACTTTGTGCACTTGTGTAGTAGTGATTGTAATCCGTCACGAATGCCCAGTTTGAGACCAAAAGCAAGCTTTATCCACCTCTCCTTTTTAGAAAATCGGTCACATAGTCAGAGAACACAAAATTTTGTACCTTCTATGCCGTTTACGCCCTGTGGAGAGTACTGAAATAGGAAGCTCAAGAATCTGTGGCTGCAGAATACGAACGGATTTTACGGCGTAGAGGTCCGACCCGCTTTGCCTCTGACCGCGCGCGCAAAATGGCCGAACTCGTGACCGACGCGTCTACAAGCTCGCCTACACATGGGCAAGCAAGTTATATACACTGTTATTGATATACTGACAAAAAATTTCTTTTTCGTAGCTCGACGCTCTTCGTATCGAATCTGCCGTATACCGCGACGTCTGTCGACCTCCAGACGCTGTTCAGCGATATTGGCCCGGTTCGCTCGGCCTTTGTGGTCACCGACAAGGAGACCAAGGTCTCCAAAGGCGTTGGCTATGTCTCTTTTGCTATACGAGAAGATGCGCAACGAGCTTTGGACGACCCGGCAGCTCTCCAGCTCGACGGTCGGACGCTGAGACTACAATGGCCAAGCCAAAAGGTCCGTGCAGTGCCCTCACTGTATTTCAAGCCTTCCTAACGCGTCGTGCAACTAGAACAAGGATGTCGACGCGTCGCCGGAGAAACCAGCGCGCACGCCGAAAGCAAGTTCCAGCGCCAAAGTGCACGACCCGCTCGCTGCACGGACTATTGTCATTTCCGGACTTCCCGCGGACATTAACTCGAAGGTGCTGTGGAAGAAAATTCGCAAGGAGGACGGCGCGGAGGACGTCCAGTATCCAGTAGACGGTGTCGCTTCAGACGTCGGTGCGTTCTCCATGGCATCTACTAGACCCCCTCCATAGCTGCATCCACTGACTCTTCTCTGAAGCTCATGCGGTTTTCACGACACCAACACAGGCGACAGCTGCTGTTCAGCACCTGCACGCGCACGTCTTCAAGGGCGCATTGCTATCTGTCACTCTCAAGCAACACTCTGAAGCACTGGCGAAACGCAAGGCCGGTATGCCCAGTCGCTCTAACAGGCTCATCGTTCGCAACCTACCCTTCGATGTAGGCCATCGTTCTCACTTTGTGCCATACTCTAACTAATCGCACGTTATTGCAGACGACCGAAGCAGACATCCGTGCTACCTTCCTCCCCTTCGGGCCGATATACTCCATCGACATCCCCACCTCCGAAGACAACAAGATCAAAGGTTTTGCCTTCGTCTGGTTCGTCGCGAAGAACGACGCGGCCAAGGCCCTTCTACGCGCGAACGGCAAGCCGCTCAAGAAGGCGGGCGAGGTGCGCAAGTTCAGATTAAAGGGCGCGGAAAAGGCGGCACGTATAGTTGCGGTCGACTGGGCGCTCAGTAAGACGCACTGGGAGGCGGAGAAGGCGAAACTCGAGGATGCTATGGAGGTCGATGATGCGGATGGGGCGAGCGCGTCTGGTTCTTCGAGTGAGGAAGAGAGCGATAAAGACGAAGACGAAGACGGGGATGATGCGCTCGGCGTGCACGACGATGATAGTGATGACGAGGACCGCGAGAGTGGAGACGACAGCGAACGGGAGGACGACGATGATGCGCCGAAGATTCGTCCCGAATTACCGCAGACCGACGTTGGGACGACGCTCTTTATTCGCAACGTACCCTACGACGCGACCGAAGATGATCTGCGCACTCTGTGAGCGCGTCTACCTACATTCCACATCAACTTGCTGAACCCATACCCAGCTTCCGTGCGTTCGGCCCTCTGCGCTATGCCCGCATAACGATGGACCGCGAATCCGGGCGCTCGCGCGGGACTGGCTTTGCGTGTTTCTGGAACCGCGAAGACGCAGACGCTGTCATAGAGCACGCACAGCTCCTCCGTGACGAGATCGGCGACACGTCCACAGGCTCTGCTTTGAACCGCAAGAACCCATTCAGCATGCCGTCGATCCTGACACCAGACCCGTCGTCCAGTCTCGCGCGCACGCTCGTCCTTCACGGGCGGACGCTCGACGTCACACGAGCCGTGACGCGCGACCAGGCTGGCAAGCTCAAGGAAGAGGGCGAGCGGCGACGCGAGAAGGCGGATAAGCGCAATTTGTACCTGATGCGCGAGGGCGGTGAGTCTTTCCTCCTCCATCCCGGATTCTTTCTGTTGCTGAACAATGAACTCTTTACAGTCATCTTTCCTAACTCTCCCGCGGCGGCGAGCCTTACACCCGTTGAGATCGAGAAGCGACAAGCGTCGTACAATGCTCGTCGTACGCTGCTACGGTCGAACCCGAGCCTGTACGTGTCCAAGACGCGTCTGTCCGTCCGCCAGCTCCCAATGTGGGCAAGTGAGCGCGTTCTCAAACGCCTTGCGGTGCACGCCGTGCGCGCATTCGAGGCCGATGTCAGGTCAGGAGCTCGCCAGCCCCTCGCGGACGATGAGCTTCATCCTCCCGAGGACGAGCAGGAGGAGCCAGCCGAGCCCAAGGAGAAAGAGAAGGAGAAGGACAAGAAGCGCTGGAAACCAAGCGAACGTCCGACCGTCGTGAGCCAGTCGAAGATCGTAAGGCAGCAAGATCGCCTCGACCCGCTCACGGGCAAGGGGCGCAGTCGTGGGTACGGCTTCTTGCAGATGACGAGTCACGCGGACGCGTTGCGCGTCTTGCGTTGGGCGAATAATAACCCCGCGACGGAGGCGCTTATGCGCGGATGGCACAAGGCCGAGCTTGAGGACGCACTGAAGAACGGCGCGAAAGGCCCGAAGGTCAAGACGGAGGACGGCAAAGAGGAGAGTGGGGACGTGCGGAAGGCGCGGGAGACGAGGTTGAAGGCGAAGATTGCGGAGCTCGAGGCGAAGGAGGGCAAGGGCGGCGCGGAGGAGCGCGCGAAGGGCGGAGGACTGATCATGGAGTTTTCTATCGAGAACGTGCAGGTCGTCAAGAAGCGACGAGATCGGCAAGAGGTACGTGTTCACTTCTTCTCTCTGTGTCGTTTAGTTGTTGAACCGATTGCAGACACAAGCTGAAGCGCCCGAAACGAAGGGGAAGAAGCGCAGTTTTATGGACGACGCGACCACGGACGACGCGCCATCGTCGAAGCGGCGACGCGCGAGTACTGGCGGGAAGGAGAAGCAGGACAAGCCGGCGAAGCACAAACCGCCCGTCAAGGACGATGACGACGACGACGGCGACGAGGATGCTACAACGTCTCCGAAGAAGTCGCCATCTGCGAAGACGACAAAAAACAACCTGGGAAGCATAATCGGACGGAAGCGCAAGGAGCGCAAAGCAAAACGCAGTTAGAGGTTGGCTGCAGTACTTATTCTTGTCTTCATCGATGTTCACGATGCCTATCGCGCCGCTGATAATTTGATTCATGTTGGCATCGTACAAGGTACTTCATTGCTCGCTCCGGTACGGAGCACTCGCGTCCCAGAGCTTGCCCCAGAATCCGTCGTCCCACGTCCGAAGCTCTTCCCACTCCTTCTCCGTGACTGCAGCCTTAATGAAGGCGAGCCAGCTAAGGGCAACGATGTCCGCGTACACAGGCGTGGCGCCTGTGAGCCATACGCTGGTGGTATCTTCGCGCTTGGTGTAAAGCTCGCTGGCCTTCGCGAGCCCTTCCTTCGTCGCCTGCCAGACTTTGGCGCGCTCGTCGCTCCCCGCAGGCGTCCACTCCGGCAGCGGTTGGCCGTACCACCTCGCGCGCGACGAGTGAAAGTACTCTGCGCCGGCGGGGTCCAGGATCGGCGGCACGCCAGGAAGGAGGATGCGGAGCGATGGCATGAAGATATTGGCCAGCCACCATTTGCCGAATGCGAGCTGCAGAGCCTTCGTGCCGTGCGGGTACACCCTGGGCGTGTCGGGATACGCTGTCTCGAGGTAGTCTATGATCGCGAGACTGTCCTCGATGATCTTGCCGTCGACGGAGAGCACTGGGCAGGTGTACCAGTCCTCGTTGTCGTCGGGGGCAGGCTTCTTGTCCGTTGGCTTGGCCCCAATGGACTTCATGAAGGGCTCGATCTCGGGGTAGTTGAGCCAATGAGTGGTATAGGGGATCTTCTTGAGATTCAGCACGAATCTGAGGACGTGGAAAGGGATGAGTATGCAGATGAGGTTGATACGATAGTGCACATACCGCGCTCTCCACGTATTGGGCGACCAGGCACCTCTGGACGACGGGATGTCGTAGAAAGTAATAGCAGCATCTTTCGACATGGTGAGAGTACGATAACCAACGGCCCGGGGTTACGGCAGTGACATCAAATAGCGCCGATTCGCAGGTAGGCTTAAGTAAGGCTGAGTGAGCAGAACCGCAGCAGTCTTCGAAGTGTGACCACGCGCGACGAGTGCATGAGAAGACTGCAGCTGGGTGTCGTGGGCGGTCTGTCGATTGATATGGAGATGCGCGTTCAGATCTGTTCACATCTGGGGTTGGTCAACTTGTGGGCCTTGTCAATGTCGACCCTAGAACATTGGCATCGTTATGGCCGACACCGATAGTATCCAATCACTGGAGCTTATTTTGCTGTGCATAGATCGAGAATTTTGAGACGACCTTTGAATCGTCGAGGGACAAAGGTTGAACACTGCACCGGGCAAACTCCGCAACTTGTCCTCAACTCATTCCCAGCTTGAACATCTGAGCAACTGTTTGGGTAATAGTACATTTCGTACTCGCGGTTACACGCGGACGTCACAAAACTTCTAGTCCGTTTTTGCGAGGTAGGGGCTGCTTGCCGCCCAAAGCTTGCCCCAAACACCACCATGCCACTTCAGCATCGCCGTGAACTCGGACTCCTGAACGACCTCGCGCGCAAACGCCAACACCGACACCACAAGGAAGTCGGCGTAGACGGGCTGGGTACCTGACAGCCAGACACCGTCGCTCTTCGCGTACATCGTCGCCAGCTTGCCCCATGCCTCCTCCGCCGTCTTCCAGATGCCAGCCCGCTTCTCAGAGCCAAGCGGCGCCCAGGTGTTCAGCGGCGCTCCATACCATCTCAGGCGCGACTCCTCGACGTACTTGGCGTTCGTCTCGTCGAGGATTCCTGGGACACCGGCCAGCAGAACGGGGATCGTCGGCATCATGACCTGGGGCACGAAGAACTGCGCGAACGCCGCCTGCAGGGCACGCGTGCCGGCGGGGAAGAGCTTGGGTGTGCCAGGGTACGCGGCGTCGAGGTACTCTGCGATCGCATCCGACTCCTCGATGAGCTTCGGCGCCGACCCGTCTGCAGATGGGACGGCGATGACGGGGCAGGTGTACCAGTCTTCGGCATCGTCTGGCGCGGGCTTCTTGCCCGTTGGTTTCGCTCCCAACTTCTTCATGAACGGCTCGATCTCCGTGAACGAGAGCCATTGCGTCTTGTACGGAATTCCCTTGAAGTTCAGGGCGAGTCTGGTTGTTGTAGGTTCAGTGTGTGTAAGAGTCGCACACGGAACTAATGAGGGATGGATACATACCGCGTCTTCCACGTGTTCGGCGACCACACGCCTTTGTTGGACGAGATGTCGTAGAACGTGATCGGTGCAGACATCGTTGTCGTAGAATGGGAGGTAGAGCTCGATTCACGCGTACGACGCAGTGTTGCCGTCGCGGAGCGCCATCTTATACCTCATACCGTAGACAGGTACGGCTACCCGTCATCCCGGTGTCCGACTATACAGACGGCAGCGACGGCAAGGTTGGCGTGGCTTCGTCGATGCGCCGTATTGATTCCTTCAGGGGGCAAATGCAACGCACCTATCGAAACCTCGCGAACAAGTCACGGACAGCACGGACCTTACTAATCGAGTTTGTTACTGACCCCGCGGTGGTGTCTAGGGTACCAACCTTTGCAGCGGGAGAGAGATATGTCGTAAGGGTACTTGAGAGGCGCGGTCAGGCACGCATGAATACCAGTCACAAGTATAAACGAACGTAGTATGATTCATAAGATAGCATACCGGTTCCCGCAGGACACACTGTGATCATAGAAACCGTTGAAGACAGTCCATACCATGTGAGGACTCAACGCCGGATCATGTTGTAAGTCTAACTACCTATCACAAGGGGATCTTCAAATATCGACAGTGACGTACCCTTCCACACTCCCGAATCAACATCGCAGCTCTCTGGCTCGCATTTGTCGGTGATAGTAATCTCCTGGAACATCGTGTAGAGAGCGCACAGATATTTGGCAGCGTCGACGTCCACGATGTCGAATCCCGATAGCCGAAGAGCAGTGCAGTTGCTCGCACTCCATCGCAGTGGAGCGCGGGAAAAGGAACATAGGTCTGAGAGCGCAAGCGACATCGTGGGCCGGCAGGTGCAGTGTGGTCGATGTTTCTTGTCGCAGCGCGAGCTTGAGAAGTGCGAGAGGTGCATCGTCCTCAACGCCGGGAGATCCCACTGTAAGGTGCAGCTACTGAGAATGGAGAGTGGTGGGTCGTGTGGGATGGGCTCGAATAGAGTATCATGATAATCTCGACAGGAGGCCAACATGATTCGTAGTCGACTGAGATTAGGAAGAGCAGGTAAATGCATCTGCGACCGATGCGGCCAGAAGAACTCGTGAAACGACAAATTTGTAAGGTGTGAGAGGTTGGGAGCGTCTAGGATGTCTTGAAGGCTGCTACTCCACCCTAACTCTACAAATCCAGTGCTGCACAGGATACGTATAGACTGTTCATCCAAGGAGCGGTGGGCGACCCATTCGCAAAGACCGCTGCCCAGAGAGCCGCTTGAGATAATCGGGAGCACGTTGTAGATATCTCCACATGGTCTCGGTCCGACCAAGGAGCATGAGTCGATGGCGAGAACATGTACGCAGCCGAGTACAGCGCAGAGAGTCAACAGGTTGAATGCGGTGCACCGCGGCCGGTTGACGCGGAAATATCGCAGTTTACGATGCACCGTGGTAAACGCGCAAGGGGCGAGCGATGTCTCGCTCCTAACAGACAGAGACACGGAGAGTTCCTCGAGGTTGGGTAGAAACGCAAGCAGGTCGTCGACGTCCTTCGCTCCGTTCAATGATGCAATACTTCTGACGACGAGCGTCCGCAGATTAGAGAGCTTTTGATGTGGCGCCTGGAATAATGATATGTCTATGCCGACGACGGCGAAATGAGCCAACTGGGGTGCGCCGTCGACGAGCATGTGCTCAAATGTCCAGGCGGTCAGTGTTTGACTGGGATCTAGGGATGCTTGCGAGCGGCGACTCGGAAGAGCCTGTGTGATGCTCAAGTTCGTAAGGGTCGGTGCGGGGCCTTTCAACGCATGCGTAAGAGGGACGGCGTAACGCGCGAAGTCAGCGGGGAACTTGATCGACAGATCCTGCACGCGATCGAGTATCGCCTCCAAGACATGGCACAACCCTTCGAACCAAGCTCTCGACATCGAGTCGTCTAGCCGAATGGAGAGATACTGCACTGGTAGGTCGAGGCGCGTCATCGCTACACATTCTAGCAACCTTAGCGCCTCGGAAGTAGTCATCCAGCCCCCAGGAGAAGCAACGATAATTCTGTAGAATTCCATGACATCGTGGGCAAGACGCTTCAGCCGCTGGCATATGCGTGAGATATCCGGTTGCGCCCGATCCGTGAATATCCTCGCCAGTATCGCGTCGGGAAGATTTAGAAATGGGTTCATCGCGTTGCGTTCAAGAGCTCGCTGGCGAAGTGCCGAATCAAGACAAGCAGAAAATGCGGTAGCAATCGCGCGCGGGCGTCGAGAGCCAGGGAGGCGTCTCGAGACATCGACGGCCGTATTCGTAAGGCTTAGTAGGCTGTCCAAAGCTGTCGACATCGTGGTCAGAGACAAGAGTCGGAGCGGCGAACAGCCGGGCCGAACCCTTCCACCCCATCCACATACAACGCTGCTAATGAGCATGAAACGAATCATAGAGCGTGTTTGCCCTGACTAATTATATGGCTCTTACGTAGCAGAGGTATAGACAGAGCGAACAGGCCACGTTTAGTGGTGCTACGACATAAACTCCTCAAGATATCCTACGACGACCGTGGCTAAATATCACCGCGGTTCTCGGCGGCCATCTGAATATATATATCATGTCCAGAATGGGTTGTGCTCTTTCTTCATGCTCGGAGTTTCCAGGGTAGTCCCGACATCGCCAAGCTACGTCCTCAGAGCGTATCCTCATCCTCCAATCCTCCTCCACTCGTCTCTGTAAGTCACATACAAGAGCGTATATCGCTCTCGTAAACTCGTACTACCGCGTCGTTCTGCAATGCGTACCTCAAAATGCTGTCCCTGGAGAAGAACCTTCTCCGCACGCTTCCCTTGCGTCCCGGCGCCGCAACGTCGAGTAATCGCAGGCTGGTCCTCCAGAGCAGCCGCGGGAAGTACAATACGAGTGAAGGATGTAGGAGAAGGCGAATAAATGTAAGTCGAAGGTGACCAGCATGTGCTCCAACGTCCAGGCGGTGACTGTCACGACGTGGCCCTTCCCTTCGAACCAAGCCCTCGAAATCGACCTGGACTGTTGTATGGGAGGATGTTACTGCTGCACGTTCTATCATAGCAGCAACAGCGACTTGGAGGTCCTCGTTCAGCCCGGCGGGGGACTCGGAGCAGCGAAGACTAGGAGAATTTCGTAGATTGTCGACAGATAGTAGGCAAGACGCTTCAGAACGCTGGCAAATGAGTGATGAATCTGCTTGCATCCATTCGCCAAATATTATGGCTGGGTCGCGTCTAGGAGATAGCGAAATGGGTTCGTCGCGTTGGGTTCAAGAGCTCGCTGACGAAGTGAGACGGATTGACAGCATAGCAAGATCGCGAGGACCTCGTCAATGGGAGCGACGATTCCATGTAATGCCGACCGCATTTACTAGGGCCGTACGTCGTCCAATACCGCTGACATGGGTGACGGTGAGAGCCAAGGACCGCGAGAAGCCGGTTGACCCGGTTCCGCGGCTTTCCCTCGGACCAATGCACCACCGATGCTCAAGGCGACGCTAATTGCCCTCTGGTCCTCTATCGCGCACGTGTCAGCCTCTGCAGTACAGCGTGGCCTTCAGAATGACGGCAACTATGTGCGTGGGGTCGCCGCAATCCACTGCAACTTCAACGAGCTTACTTTTTCTCAGAATATAACCTTTATCCATGTCAATGATATACATGCGCACTTAGACGAGGTAGGGCCTTTTGTATTCGTGGTTCTTCCATTTCGAGAAATAGAAATACTCACAGCAATTGGCAGTTCCAACCGATTGGGATAGACTGTGATAGCAGGTGCAGATCCACCACCACCGTCACGCTCTGTTTATACTCATATAGTCTTACGGCAGTCACGAATGCGTAGGAGGATACGCGCGTCTGAAGACGAAGATAGACGAACTTCGTTCTAAATGGCCCGACTCGCTTCTCCTGGATTGCGGCGACGAGTTCCAAGGAACGTTATTCTTCTCGTTCTACAACGGCGGTTCCAAGATCGCGTCCACGCTCAACCAAATCGGCTTCGACGCGATAACGCTCGGCAACCACGAGTTCGACGACGGGGACGACAAGCTGGCCGAGTTTCTCCAGAACCTCACTTTTCCGGTGCTCTCTGCGAACCTACGCACTAAGCACGTGGGATTGGGCAAATACGTCAAGCCATACGCGTATTTCGCGAAACACAAGCTTGCGGTTGTTGGGCTTACGACGCCCGAGACGATTGGTGTGTCGTCGCCGGGGCCGGGGACGACGTTCAGGCCGCCCGCGACGGTGCTTGCGGAACAGGTCGCGCGCGTGAAAGCCGCGCATCCGGACGTCACGCGGTTCGTCGCGCTCACGCATTTGGGGTACGACGAGGATATAGAACTTGCGCGTGGCAGCGCGGACGTCGCTGTCTTTCTGGGCGGACACTCGCACACGCTCGTCGGCAGTATGAAGGGCTCGCACGGGCCGTATCCGACTGTCGTGAGGAACAGACGGGGCGAGGACGTGCTCGTTGCGACGGCGTATCGTTATGGCGAGTATCTTGGCTTCCTTAACGTCGCGTTCGGTCCGCGCGGGAACGTCGTGGGATGGCAGGGCGAGCCGATTCATATGACGAAGGACGTGAAGCAGGACGCCGAGCTGCAAACGCAGGTCAAGGAGTGGCGGAAGCCGTTCGACGAGTACGGGAAGACGGTCGTAGGGCAGACGACCAAGGAGCTGTCGTACGATTGCCAGTGGAAGGAGTGCACGCTCGGAGACCTCATTACGGACGTCATGGTCGCGTTCAGACGCAAAGCCGGCGCGACGGTGCACGGCGCGGTGTTCAACTCAGGTGGCATTCGCGCGACGATCCCTGCGGGCGAGATTAGACGAAGTACGCAGCCTGGTTCACTTGACATGCATGTGTTGACTGGCATTGGGATGCAGGTCATGTCATGACTGCGCTGCCGTTTGAGAATGTGATCGTCGACATGCATCTCACGGGACAGGAACTTTGGCGCACATTTAGCGGTACGTCCTGTCATCCTCTATGACTGGCCAGAGTCTCAACGATGTAGGGATGGTCGACCACTTGAGCATCGAGGGGCACGAGATCAACAGCTTCCTGCAAGTGTCGTCTGACTTTGAGGTCGTGTACGATCCCGACAAGCCGGTTGGCTCGCGTCTGCTCTCTCTGCGTCTCGGCGGGGAGGCCGTTAACCCGCGCACCAAGTACACTGTGAGGAGACTAATACCATCGCACTTTCCGTGCTTACCCTCTTGCAGATTGTTACGAACGACTTTATCGCGGGCGGCGGCGACTTCTTCTTCCCCATGAACGGCTCGTCGAAGCATTCAACCGGCATTGCAGCGCTGGACGAGACCATCATGAAGTACCTGAAGACGCACAACCCGTACACCCCGCCACCGATGAAGCGTATACGAACGCCCTCCGGCACAACGGCTCCCGGTGCTTCGCACGTCGCCTTTGCTAAGGCGGATGGCAGCAGCGGCTCGACGTTCCCAATAGAGGACGGCGCGTGGGCGGCGTTGGCGGTGATGTCGGCTTGCCTGACCTTCCTTGTGCTTGGGCTGGAGTACTTGCGCGTGCGGGATGGGTTGCGTTGAGCGTCGATTTTAGTGTGTGTCCCGCGTTCTTGCTGCTTTCGCTCATCTTTGTGTATCCTTAGAGCACATCTAATTTATCTGGGATTTGAGGTTTTACAAACGCTCGCATCTGTCCCGCATTGCGCAGTTGTTCGCTCTTAGGTTCTCGACGCGCATCAAGTTTCGCCGTCATCGTAAGTCGAGTTCTATTCTAGTGCGTGCGTTTGTTACTGCTTCCTGACGGTTACATCATCGGGCAGTGACTCCAATTATCTCTCGAAGGAATTCGAGGAGTGACGTCATTGGCAGTCGGTGGCGACCGAGCTCCTCCTATAAAGACCCCACAGCGCGACGACGTCTCCTTACTCTTTCTCTCTTACTTCCCACTACAACCACCAAACCACTACCAACCATTACTATGTCTGGATACACCGAGCCCGGCGACCGCCCCGAGATGCCTCACCGCAACTCGTCGACAAAGGGCATTCCCCAGCAGCAGCCCAACACGCAGCCCCTGCCCGACTCGCAGCCCCAGAGCGGCGCTGTCCCGCTTTCCGATACCCACAACTCGCAATCCCAATCGCAGTACCAATCGCAGCCGAACGTCCCCCAGCAGGAGGAGCTGCCGCCGCGCCCAGTTCAGAAGACCGCGACGGTCGCGCGCGCCTCGCATCGCGGCGAGGGGCACGGCGAGAGCAAACCCGCGCCTTCGGACGGGCACGGCGCCGCGCACGGCACGGAGAAGGTCGACCTCGACGGGCCGCCGCAGCCCAACATGGAGCGCGCAGAGGCGGAGCGCAAGGAGCGCGCTGAGCTTGCGAAGAAGGCTGAGAGCGAGGGCCGTGCGCAGGCGGACTACCCCGAGCAGGTGCACGCTGGGCAAGTCGGTCTCGGGCCCGCTATCGGCGACCGCGACCGCGCGACTATGGGCGACAAGATCAGCGGCTTCAAGGAGGTTATTGCGGGCAAGGTGAAGCGCAATCCTGAGCTCGTGGAGGTGTGTGGTTTCTCCATTCAAGCTTTTACTTCCCAATTTGACTGACAGGCGATCATATAGACTGGCCACTCTCGCATTACCGGCGACCTGAAGCGTCAGCAGCGCGAGCAGGATGACGCGAAGAACCCCTTCGGCAACGCGAAGACGGACGACTCTGAGAAGAAGCCCGGCGACGCGCCTGCTCAAGCTGGCGATGCCCCTGCGGACAAGGCGCCGCAAGAGAGCCAAGTGCCTCGCGCGCATGGAGATCGCGATGTCAGCTTCCGTGACACGAACCCAGGCAACTCGTCTGCTCCTCCTGCTCCGGCCTCGACGACACAGTGACGAGATGACTCTCCTGTTGCCACGGACACTTTGGATGTAATTTTACTTTGTTAGACTACGCAGGCGCTGCGAATGAATTCAATAATGTCAACGCACCCTTCTGCACTGTTTGAAGCACAGGACCTCAGTCCGAAAGAAAGCCTGCAGCCGATCTGTTGACTAGAATCGTGACGCATACTTGTCCACTGATAAAAATAGAGATATAATACGAATTATACGCGCACTACTCCTGCGCTCTCATGACTTCCAATGTATCCTCGACATCCCCAAGCCACGTCCTCAGCGCGGACCCCCATCCTCCAATCCTCCTCCATTTATGTTTTTCAGTCTCGCAACACGGTGTATATCGCGCTCGAATGACCGTGTGGTTCTTCAGCGCGTACCACAGCACGCTATCTGTAGAGAAAAACATCCTCCGCACGCTCTCGTTGCATCCCGGCGCCGGCGGCGGGCCAATGTCGAATAATCGCAAGATTGTCCTCCAGAACAGCCGCGGGAAGTATAAGACGAGTGGAGGATCGAGCCCTAGAATGTGAATGAATACGTAACTTAGTCTGAATCGGGGGAGAGAGAGACGCACAAATTATGTCTGTTGCGCGCGAAGGGATGAGTCCTTTTACTGCGGCGTTGCCGTCGATGACCCAGTTATCGTGGTACACCACGCGTTTAATCTGCTTGCGCACGTCCTCGAACGGGGTCTGAGTCACTGGTCAGCCAGAAGAAAGGCAGATCCACTGGAACGGAGAAGAACGCACGCGGACCCAATTCGCCTGCCAGAATATGCTGTCGAGGTGTAGCAGTCGGATGCCTAGTAGTTGGGAGAGCTGCTTCGCTACCGTCGACTGTACTAGTACTGCGGTAAACTGTGAATGCCCACAACTCGAACTCGAGAACACGCGCCTTGCCAGTGCCGGCATTGCCGACGAGGAGCACACGATAATTGCCCTTGCCATCGCCGTGCAAGGGCAGCCGCGTTTCAGGAGCGCGTCGTGCAGAACGCGACATGGAGGACAGGCAGAAAGGTTGGGGCACCGGGGAGTCATCGCGCGCCGGTCAGGAGTAAACATAGTCAAGGAGCGTGACTGCGGGCGCCGGCGCACCGTAACCAGTAGATATTGTCCAAGTACTCTACTCTATGTGTGCACAGCGATAGCGTGAAAGCAAAAGCAAAGTTCGACAACGGGCACTCGAAACATCTAAAGTCTAAAGTCTATTCTCTAAGTCTTGTCTGCGCTCGTCCTCGCGATCTGACGCCTTGGGAAGTCTAGGTGCTGCAACAGGCGGGACGAGCAGCCGTCCTCGTGCGATGGCGAGGACGAGTACGCTCGCGTTGAAGAGCCAGAGTGCGAACACGAGCACACAGCCCGCCGTTTCAAACGCGCGAAGGAACAAAGACGGCATAAGCACGCCGAGTCGTCCCGCGGCCAGGAAGAAACCAGCTGCGAGCACGGTGAGTACGAGAGCACACGACTGGAAGCGGAAACGCACTGAGAGGGAATGTGGTGGCGAACCACGCGAGCCCCCATCCGACCGGCCGTCCCGCGCGCGTCGTGCTCTTGAGCCAGATGATGCTCGTTGCGAGGATGAACCATAGACATTGCCCGAACAGTAGGAGGCTTAGCAGAAGCGACGCGCCGAAGATTATCTCGCCCGCGTTGGGTAGCGACGGGAAGACGCTCTGCGCAGGGAACAGCGCTGCAGCGCGCGCGCCGAGGTTGATGAACGCGAGTGCCGTGAAGCCCGGCGGACCGACGGCCATGAAGAAGATGGGGATGATGCGGGTATCGTGCGGGTGCCCGAAGAGTACGTTGCGCGAAATCCACGTCGAGAGTTTCTGGCGGGAAGTTGAGTGGGGGACCGTGAAGCGCACGAGAGATGACTAACCATGAAGGAAATGAGGAAACCACCGCCCTGGAAGACGTACGAATTGAGCACCAGCGTCAGGGCACGACTGTCGGTGTCGTCCATGACTCCCGCGAGTGACGCGCCGAGCGTGCCCGCGAGCATAAGGGGGAAGACGGGCAGACATTCCGATGGCATGATGCCCTCGAAGTCGCGCACTTGGTCGTACATACTCCACTGCAGCAACGCGGCACATCCGACCGATGCTGCAACATATATCCAGAAGAGGACATATAATGCGTCGACAAGTCCTGCGCCTGTGTAGGGCACTGCATAGTGTATAATGCCGACGAGTATGGTGTTGACGGCCAGGATGCTTGTTGGGAAGAAAAGGGCCTGTCCGGGCACTGTGAAGCTCTTGCGAAACGCGCGAGGGTGTAGATATGCCTTGAGCGCCATGCCGATTAGGTTTAAGATGTAGAATACGATGTTGACTCCCAGAAATACTGAGCCCAAGGCCTCCCTTGCTCCAAAGTCGAACGAAATGCCGCCAACGAGCAAAGTACAAGCGCCAGTGCCCAGATTCAGCGTAAAGAACCCCCACTCGAAATACGCAAAACGTTGGCGCCACGGCAGGGAGTGGGACGACTGGATAGGCGCGCCCTCTGGTGGCGGGTTGGGCAGGAATCCGTGTAGACTGTCGGCAGTTGTGACGAAGAAGGAGCGCCGGCCGTCGCTGGTAACGGTGCGTCGTCGCGGTAGCGAGTGTCGCTCAGTCAGGTCTGCAGCCATGGTGGTACGGGATGGAGTCGGGACCCCTGTCGCGCCGCACGGGCGCGGAATCTAGCTAGGAGAGGTCGAGGCATGAGGCTAAGTCCGAACTTCTGCACGGCTCCTACAATGAATTCTTAGACGGTGCATCCTATAGCTGTAGCAGAAGACCCCTTGCTCATCAAGGCGCAATAGCTCAGCTGGGAGAGCGATAGACTGAAGATCTACAGGTCCCTGGTTCAATCCCGGGTTGTGCCATTCGTTTTGTCTCGGTTACAGACGCGTCCCTGTCATCATGGGATGTCTTGGAAGATCAGACTCCTTTTTCACCTTGCCACTGGCTCTACAAATGTTCTGTATGATGCGTCTTATTCTTGTTGCTAGCATTATTTGAATGTGCACTGCATTGTGCTGAAAGGAGCTGTACACGTGGATCGGCTGTTCGCGACTCTTGCCTCTGACCACAATGTCGACGACGTTGGACGGTCTTATAGCCCTGACGAGGACAGCCGTCGACTTATCAAGAAGAGACTCGCGCTCTCGATGTCAATGCGCGATTGCTACAGCGCTTTCAGCTTGTCTGCATACAGCTCTTCGCGAGAGAGCTCTTGAAACCAACGCGAGGAATCCGGTTCTGAATCTCTCCGACGCGATCCTGGCCATTATATTCGACGACCCCCCTATAACTACGGATGTTGCACGGATATGCCAGAGATTATCGCGTTTCGCCCATGATCCACCGGCGGTCTACGACGAAGTTTGCCTTATTTCTGCGCCAGGCCAGCCATCCGAGTCGCTGGTGTTTCTAGAACGCGTAGCGGCGATAGCGCCTCATATACCGGTCCGGCATCTCACCATTCAGCTAGACGGCTCGATGCCGAGGGCTTGGTTCGCAGGGATGTGCCATGCCGTGGAGGCGATACTCGATCGCGTACAGTATTTGTCTCTCGAGCTCCCCGATGAATTCGAGGAGTACGCCAGCGATTTTATGAGTGCATTAAAGGGGCCTGCACCGTCTCTCACGCGCTCACGCGCCTCAGCATCGTCCAGGCTGTTCCTCCTCGATCGCGTACCACTCCGTACTCCAGTCAAACAGTCACCGCTTGGACGTTTGAGCACATGCTTGCCAACGGGGCGCCGCGGTTGTCTCATTTCGAATTCACCCGCATCGACGTAGATACGTCTATATTCCAGGCGCCACATGAACGGCTTTCCAACTTGCGGACGCTCGTCGTTGAGCGCATTCCATCGTTGTATGGAGCGAAGGATCTCGACGAGCTCCTCGCGTTTCTACCCAACCTCGAGGAACTATCGGTGTGGCTGTCTGGGGGGAGCGAGGAATTGCTCGCCCCTTGCGCGTTCACCACTGTGCATTGTAAATTGCGACATCTTCGCGTTAACCAACCGCAAGGCACCGCGTTCAACGTGATAACTCTCTGCGCCGTATTCGGGTCGATACAGATTCTCGCCATCGACTCGGACTCTTGGTGCGGAACGAGACCAAGCAAGGATATTCACAATGTCCTCCCCATTATCACGAGCATTTCTCTGGGTAGCGGTATTTGCGAATATGTTGCCCGCCGCTCTCTAGATGAACGTCCTATGCGTATCTTGTGCAGCACCGGAGGGTTCGGGTGGACGTACCTTGAAGACATCTTAAACGCGCCAACGTTTTCACACCTCACAACTTTGTCGTTCCACGAGTTCTTTTTCTGCTCGCACCGTGACTGGTCCCACAGAATGCAGTTACCTGCTCTTCCTGATCTCATCCGACTACGAATTATGCTTGCCTCCTGTCGAGATTACCGAGTCACTCTGGATGAGTTCCACTTCGCGGATCCCCCTGCGCGCACCTCCATTCTCGCCAACTGCGACTTCGAGTGGGATCTTCCCGCGTTGAGGACAGTGCACATTTCGTTCTTCTTGAGCTCGCGCTGCGACGACGAATACCGATCAGACTGCACATGCCGCCCCACGATGTCGCTTGCGCTCTCTGACATATGCTCCTTTTCCCCCGCTCCGCTGCGATGGAGTGGGAGCAACTGTACTGCTCTTCGGCTGTCGGGATTCAACATCGTGGACGTTGACGCAGACAAATATCTCTGCTCTCTATACACGATGTTCCAAGAGATTACTATCTCTGAACAGTGTGAACCAGAGTGCTGGGATGTTGATGCGGGAGTGTGGTATGGCACGCAACTGTCGATATTCAGAGACCCTCTTGTGATAGGTAGCTAGGCCATTACTGTAAAACGATCGGACGTTGGGACAGTCATTATCCCAAAGGGACGGAACTCCATAGTATGGACGGTACTTGGGAAAAACCATACTTATACCTAATGAATGTTCAGGCGTGTCTGGCTCTCCTGCACCCTCGGATTAGTACGTGCTTTCCAATTTGAGAGTTTTCCAACCGGATCCCACATGCTCTGCTGCTCAAGTCGTCTGCTGCATCAGGGCGTGGTGCCATGTATGATACATTGCGTTCAGGCTCGGGTGCACAGACTGTAATCATATTGGTCAGACCCGCTGTCAGGTAGTCGATCCCGATGGTTTCGCGGGCGCTTCAAGCGGTATCTTTGTCCTCATTGCAGTAAATAATTACGATGCGTAAGCTAAGCAAAACTAAGCTGGTTTCCACCTGCGGCGGACACTAGAACGACAGCCGATGAAGTGAGGTATAAGACGGCAATCCGAGGCGGCGACGCTTGAAGGTTGTATACGCAATTACAAGCTTCCCTTCCTCCATTCGGCAACAACGTACCGACGATGTCGACCACGATCACGTTCTACGACATCAAGTCCAACAGGGGAGCATGGTCGCCCAATGCCTGGAAGATACGGTATGTAGCACATCTCGCGGTCGTCTGGCAGTGACACTCGCTGAACGTATTTCTGCAACTTGTAGGCTCGCGCTGAACCTCAAAGGAATCCCGTACAAGACGCATTGGCTCTCCTTCACGGAGATCGAGCCGTTCATGAAGAAGTTGGGAGCGAATCCGACGGGCAAGAAGCCTGCGCCCGACGATGCCGAAGACTTGTACACCTGCCCCGTCATCGCCATCTCGTCTCCAGACGGGTCATCGCCATCGAAGCTCATCGAGGAGTCAGACGCGATCGCAGAGTACCTCGACGCCGCGTATCCAGACACGCCCAAGCTCTTCCCCACCGGCACGCGCGCTCTGCAGGCGGCATTCGGGCAGTTCTTCTTGTCAGAGGTCATGATGCCAACGAGCGCAGTTCTGGTACCCGGTCTCGTAGCGATCCTCGACGAGGTTAACGCCAAATACGTCGAGGATACGCGCATGAGATGGTACGGTGCACCAGTTAGTACCTGGGCGCCGCTCGGGTCTGAGAAGCGCGCTGGCGTCTGGAAGGCAGCCGAGGAGGCATGGGGAAAGCTGGCGGCGGTGTACGCGAAGAGCGACGGTGTGTGGATCTCGGGCGCGCAGCCAGTATACGCAGACTTCATCGTGGTGGCGCTGCTGGCTTGCGCGCGCGAGGTCGTCCAGGATTCCGAGTTCGCTGCGATACTGAAGTGGCATGGTGGTGTTTGGGGCAAGCTTTGGGAGGCTAGCAGCCCCTACCTCGCTGAGAGACAGTAGACGGCGGCCGAGGATGACTTTGTAGCTTCAGGCAAGCAATGCGATATTACCGATCTACACCGAGAGGGTTCTGAGCTGGTTCTGAGTCACATTGTCTGGGTCATTTTCGTGCTGCAGGCCCGGCTTAGCATCTCGCGGCGCTGGGATGGCGGCGGCCGGGCGGCGGCGGGAGGCAAGAGGCAATATTTCTTTAAATATTCTAGCTATTCCCTCAGGTCCCCCTGCCTGCCACGGTGTCAAACCTGCTAAGTGTTCTGAACAAGGTGTCAAGACCCTCTACAGTATGTATACCGCAATAATGCACAGATTAGGCACAGACACGTGCAAGACACGTGTACGCTACGTGCTGTGAGCAATCTTGCAACACGTTTGAAACGCCGGATTGGAGGCACCGGCGCGGCCTCCTCGAGGAGAAAGCATCGTGCCAGATCTGTCGATGCCGTAGCCATCCGAATCCGACGTGTCTAGACTCCTCTCCATGGTACGCGTGTACTATGATGTAGTAGTACAACATACTCAGCCCATGTAATACGGGCTAAATATTGATTTTTCGTGATGCTGTCGTCAAGGCGGTCGTGTGCACGATCATGACGCCGAAATACCGGATCGAAGTCGACCAACCACCGCAAACGCCGCGAGTCCGAAGCCCCTCATCAATAAATTGAAATTGGCAATTTCTATGTGACAACGGCGCTTGAGGCTTCCTTCGCTCCTCTTCCTCTGCCCACCATCCGCCATCCTGGACGGCGACCGCAACGGGGGATGCGCCTAGACCCGAGTCAGGCAGCCGACCTGCTCGAGCTGTTCAGGAAGGGCGACGTCCTCATAGCGACTCAATACTCTCACAGTGCGCGCTTTGAGCTTGGAGCAGTATAGGCTGTAACTTACTGTGCATCATCGTATATAGTCGCCGCGGCGTCGCTGCTCTGGTGGGATTATCTCTTGACCCTGCCGCAGGAGGTACGCCGCAAGTTCCTGGTTGCTGTGCCCCGCCGACGTCCCTCTCAACGTCTTTCCACCGTACTGCTCGTGTGCCCTGCATTCTATGTCCCTAGATCGAGTTCTTCTGGGTGTGTGCTCTCTCTCCTTGTGCTTCCCGTCGCATCCTGACCTTCCACACAGCAAGGACGTCTCTCTTGGCCCGCGATTCTTTTCTTCGTCGTGCGTGTTTTCCGCCCTCGCGCTGACCGGCGGCTGGTTGACAGGCGTGTTCCGCAGAATCGATACTTGCCAATCCTCACCGAGACGTTCACCAGTGCGGCGATTACCCATCCCGTAGGCAGCGATGCAGTATGTTGTCGTTGTCTTGGTTGCGCACTCTCTGAATCGTACTCATGCCCATTGCGCTTCTCCCGTCCACCATCCACAGTTGTTCGTGCGCTCCGTCCTTCAAATGTCGTCCCGCTCTTCCTGACCCTGCACCTTAACTTTCCTTCCCCTTTGCACCCTCCGTTCCACCGGGTCACCCTACTGGTCTGGCAGCTGTACGTCGACGTACTTCGCGCGCAGCGTTGTCGACTGTTGAAGGTGTTCATTGATTCCAGGCAAGTTCTTTATCGCAGGCATCACACCATGGACCGGTCAGTCTCGTTGTGCTCCTTCGCGTACCAGATGACGTGCCTGACGCGTTGCTTCTTCGTCTGCTTCATCTCGGGACTGCTTCTCCCGCGGCCCCCGACTCGGACACTCTTGGCTACCATCAACGAACGAAATATACACGTACACGTGCTCAATGGCAACTCAGGCGCACTGGAAATCTTCATCGCCCAGTCGATTTTATTGGCACGCCTATGCGCTGTGTACGGTAACAAACGCTCGTTCGCAGTACGCATGATCGCTTTCTTCGCTTTGACCACCGCCGCGGTCGTCGGGATTTTCATCTGGAACGAGTTCGTAATCAAAGGCGAGGAAGGCTGTTCACCGTCGCCTGCCTGGCTGACCCTAATCACAGTCACGTCCCACCCGTTCCCGGGATATAACTTCACGGCGTGCCTCTCGATTACCGGCACTGCACCGTTGTACCTCATATGGTACGTCTCAGGAATAACGCAGGACTCTTCTAAGATATTTTTTCTGCAGGATACCTGTGCTGTTGTTCGAGAGTGTCGCGTTCGCGCTGCTCATGCATATGGTCGTGCGCCAGATAAAGGAAGACCACCGCGTGCGCTTCTCGCGAAAAACGCTGCTGCACGTCATCCTACGCGACAACATCATATACTTTGTCATGTGCGCGTCCCTCCTCGCTCATCTCCCCGTCAACTTTCCCATCTGATTTATTGTCAGCATTCTGGTGCTGTACATGACCGAGGCTATGATGTGGCGCTTCATGGAGGTGCGACTATTCACCATGATGGTGAACCCGACAGACATGCTTACTCTTCGGCCTGACACCAGGTCCCCGAGCGCGAGCTCATAGATGGCCCCAGTGTCGCACTCATCTCCATCATGGGCAATCGTATGCTGCTCAACATCCGTCGACGCAACCGTGCAAACGCCTGCCCGGAGCTCCTCGGTACATTGACCGCAGCGGCAGACGCGATGCTCTCGGAGGCAGACAGGGAGGCGCGCTGGGGCGGAACGACAGCGGTGGCACCCGACTCGCCGCCTCCGAAGTCGAAAGCCCCGACGAACAGCTCTGGTACGGAGGGCGGACTCGATCTACCGCTCGAAGAGTTCTCTCGGCCTTCGTTCTCCTCGTTATCCGTGCGGATGGCTCGTACCCCGTCCACAGCGGGAACGGAGCGCTCCATGCCGTGGGACATACCTGCCTTCGTCACGTACGAGGAACGTATGCGATGGCCGCACTCCGAGGATGGCGGGTCCATGAGTTGATGTTCCTATGTGGCATAGGGGAGAAGACGTTCATTTGTACTAACAGTAGCATATGAGCGAGACAGTAGTAGTACAATGTCAGATGCGATGATAGCGATGAACATTCACAACGCCACGAGCGCACGCAATGGGTTGTCACTCGAGAACTCGCAACAGTAATCCTCGAATCTAGACATCTCAATAGATGTCGACACAGGGCGTGTACTGTAGCAGCCTTGTAGAGGCTCAATTGGCCTCCCACAAGTAGTCGGCCAGCGGTATCCCGAGATTCCTGGCGAGGGCGAGCGCGACAGCATAAGATACGCCGCACTTGAACATCGGCGGGCCTTCGAGCGCCTTATCAGCGCTCCCAACGCGGTGAAGGAGCCGCAGCGTTGCGAGCTCGGAAATCTAGACCACCAGGACGTCAGCGAATATCCATCACATTACGAACAGACCCACCAGACCGAGTGTCTGAACGCGCCCGCCGTCCATTTCTGCCTGCTCGCGCGCGATGTCGTGAAGGTCTACCATGCCCTCTTCTTCGTCATCCACGGGAGCGTCAAAGTCCTCCATAAGGCGGCCCATGAGCGCAAGTAGCCGATCAAGCGGAAAAGGCGCAGGGCCTGCTAGGCGAGGAGGAATCTAC